>PVJI01002820.1:0-138012 GCA_004026765.1 Micronycteris hirsuta | reverse complement strand
CATTCCCATTTCACAAGGTGCCTCTGAGGCCATGTGGAATGATGTGGCCTTTGGGAACAAAGACCGCTGGGGAGGGACAGGACAGTGCGTGAGACTTTTCTTTGTTCCTGATGATCAGACACTGGATTTCTGGACTGAGGGGCCTGTCGGATTGGATCCAGTGATTAAAGGCACATGCTTCTTCTTTCTTCTTCTTTTTTAAACCATGAGCAAAGTTACTAATGGGCCCTTGGCAGAGCAAATTAATTTTTTTACTTCCTAATTAGGAAGAAGAGCAGGGACCACACTAGCACTGGTGGCACTGGTTCAGCAGGGAGAACCTTGAGCCGACCTCGGGGTGGACAAATTCTCTTCCAGACTTAAAAAAATGATCTCTTTTCAGAATATGCCTTTCAGAATATTCAGTGAGCTCAGAAAATGAGAGAATCTGGACAAAGAAAGGAAGCGCACACTCACACACACATACACACACACACACACACACAAAGAAAATGGGGAGAGGACATGAAGGAAGAAAACTTGGGTTGAGGCCGTATCCGTCCCTCTCACTAGGAATGGTGGGAGGCAGAGGAAGGGACTGGAACTCTTGTGTGACCCTTCAGATCCCACCACAGTGATCTCTAGTGGCCAAGAGAGGCAGCTGGCTCAAAAAGGCCATCTTGGTTAAAGAAAAAAAAAATCTATCCTCATATTTTAGGAATACTCTTTTGATAAGACAGTGCCCTGCTAATCTAAACTTAGTCTGCTACACCTCAGCATAGATTACTTCCACGAGGTTCCCTTTGACACTGAGCTAGCCACCTGACCATGGGAGTGGCGTTCTCCGGGGGATGAAGGGACTTATGTCTGCCCAGGGGCTAGTGGGATAACCAGTCTTTTTTTTTCTGGAAGGGGAGTTTCTAAAAGTTTTACCTTACATCCCGACACTGTGAGAGATACTTACGTCCTTTCTGGAAAGCTGCCTCTTGCCTAATTTTTCCATCTCTAACAAAGCTACTGATATCTTGTAAGTAGAGAAGCAGCAGTAAAACTGTTCCGTATGACCCCTGAAGTAAAAACTGTGGATGCCGGGCCACAGTGATGTGTCAGTGCAGGTTCATCGCTTTGACAGACGCATCTCGCTGGTAGAGATGTTGAGCACTGGGGTGGGGGGCTGTGCTTGTGGGGGGCACAGAGGGATGTGAGAACTCTTCCTACTTCTCACTCCATTCTGCTTTGAACCTAAAACTGCTCTAAAATACGCAATCTTTTTTAAATTCCAAATAAACCTAAGTTTGGACCTTGGTAGGAACACTCTGGTTTTCTCTTTCACCCTCTTCATCTGAATTCTTTCTTGCGTCCTCCCTCTCAGGAGGAGTAGATTGAGATGCTGGTCTGGGGTTTGAGGCCTAGCCTGCTATCTGCCAGCAGTGTGAATTTGGGCAAGTCACTTCCCTGCAGACAACCTCGGTTTCCCCATTTGGCAAATGGCATGGAGCTGCAGAAAGGTACCCACAGAACACCCACATAGGACTATCTCCAGTGGGACACTGTCCCCGTGTCTTTCAGAGGCGAGTCCGGAGCTGGGAAAACGGAGAACACCAAGAAAGTCATCCAGTACCTGGCCGTGGTGGCTTCCTCCCACAAGGGCAAGAAGGACACAAGCATCACGGTGAGTGGCCGTCCCCGGCTGGTGGCTGTGCCTCAGCAGAGGGGTGTCCGGGCTCGTGGCCTGCCCGAGCTGCAGACAAGCACTGTTAAGAGGGTCAGGACTCGGCGTTGTAAGCTCTCAGGTCCATGTTTAACTGTTCCCTCCCCTGACAGCTCACAAGAGGGCTCTCTTCTGCCTGGGGAGGTGGCGTTTGGGTCTGGGCAAGCCCTTGCGTCAGCCAGGGTCAGCCTCTGAGGGCTCCCGTTCTGTGGAATGGGAGGAGCCCTCTCCCCACCATGGCGAGGAGTCCTGCTTTCCACCAGGGTTTCTCCATAGTGGCACTGGTGCCGCTTTGGACCAGATAATTCTGTGCTGTGGGGCATCTTATGCACTGTAGGGTGTTTAGCAGAATCCCTGGCCTCTTCCCACTGGATGCGGGCAGCCAGCCCTCCCTCAGGGTGACAACCAAGCTGTCTCCTGACACTGCCTGGTGTCCTCTAGGAGACACAGCCACCCTGACCGGGAACCGTTGCTTTGTGGGAATCTGTGAATCCCCTAGAATGTGGCACCCCTGCCATCCCTCCCCGTGTCCCTCTGACAGGGCCCCCAGGGATGGGAAAATTGGTGTCACTCAGCATGCGGGCTTTGGTCCAGTGCCCGTGACCGAGCCTCTGCTCTGTGCCAGGCACTGCCAGATGTGCTTCAGCGATGAGTCTGGGAGATGCTGTCATTCTAGTCGCTGAGCCTCCAGACATGTGGGAAAGAGGGGGAGTCATCAAGTAACCATATGGATAACCCCACGATGAGGTAGTTTGATTAAGGGCTTCAAAGAAAAAGAGAAGCGGGTTTCTAGAATGATCCCTTCTTGGGTCCATCCTTCTCTTCCTTCTCTTCCACCTCAGCCCTGCCCCGTCCGTCTCAGAGGAGGGGATAAGCAATGGGGCTGTTGAAGGACCTTTCCAGCACCTCTGTTGAAGGTTTGGGGCAGGAGAGATGGCGGAACGGAGGCCTGACAATGGATTGGGTGTCATTGGTTCCTGCCATTCCTGGTCTTGCTTCTGGCACTCAGAGGTGGCTCTGGAGCAGCCACGGAGACCAGCTTGTTCAGGGCACTCAGAGATCTGGGGAGGGCACCGGTTAGCTTCAGGAATCTTCCTCCCTCAAACAAATGCAGAAAACCCAAGGTCCGGCATTTCTGAACCGCCTCTGTAAGAATAAGAAATAATAATACTTAATGATGATGACCGATCTTTATCGAGCGCACATTGTGGTGCCGAGCCCTTCTTTCTCTGCACCTGTAAATGCAGTTCAGACAGGATGTCATCTGATATGGTCTTAAAGATCCCACCATGGCCTCTGCAGTTACAAAAACCTTTGAAACATCTGGATCTATAAGAAATTATAAATGGGAGCGAGCAAAACAGAGAAAGAAAGAAAATCAAAGAGCAGTTGCCGCTGTTGTAGCTACCTTGGGGAATGCAGGCTTCCTGGGGGGAAGCTGAAATCATCTATTCTCCAGCTCCGGGTGTACGTGTGATTGAAATAACACTGACATTTGTTTTATACTGTATTGTTCAACCACAGCAAGGCCCATCTCTTGCCTACGTGAGTAACAGAGTGTTTTCCTGGTGTGTATGGGAGGCACAGAGTGTATTTAGATCTGCATGGTCCTGTTGCACCCACTGAGCCCCGTAGCTGATGGTAGAATGGGCTAGGCCCCCAAGTTTCACAACCCAAACCAACAAATGCACTGAAATACTACTGTCCTGCGGGTGTCCGATGCCAGTGCAGGGCATGGGGACGCGTTCGCCACCCACAGGACTCCCGTGGGAATCCCCAGGATCGTCCTCCAGCTTGTAATGGATTTCCCCAGTTCAGAATGAGTCCCCCACACTCCCCACCAACATGTCCACCACCTGGAATGCCCGAGGATCATCCGTCCCATCTGGTTGAATGCTTTAGGATTATGTGGCCCTAAAGCTTCCCTGGCTTGACTGACAGTCAGTTAATGGCACTGCTGTGGCATACCTCCTTCCTTCCGCCCTGCCATCATCCCTGTATTTCTCCCCGAGCCCTGTCCCCTGTGCACTGGTGTGTCCTTGTGCATGCGTGTGCAGTGTGTGTCTCTCTTTGCATGCTGATTGCTTGACCTGAGGCTCCAAAGACAGGAGTCTTGGGGTTTGCGATGCACTAGCTTTGGTGGCACGGTAAGGCCCCAGCTATGCGACACCCAACCAGGTCTTACTTGGATCTCTGCATCTGTAACCTCATGTCTAACCCAGAGCTTGGACGGCTGGCACATGGGTCTCAGCCTGGACAAGAGCCTCGGGGGTCCCAGTGCACTAGAATCACACTCAGCCCATCCTAGTTAGACCTGGGGCAGCAGTGCCACGGATGGGTCAGGAGAATCAGGATTCTGGTTGAGATCTGCTCCTGTGTGACCTCAGCCAAGACACTTAACTTCTCTGGGCCACAGTCTCATCTGTAAAGTAAGCGATTTGGACCAGATCTCCATGTTTAAAGCTCTTCGGAGAAGGACCTTTCGACCCCACCAGCTGGAATTCCCATTCTAGAAAGGGAATTTTTTTGTGGGATATTGGGACCCCAAGTTTGTACTGACAGAAGTCTTTTTAGACTTCTTCCCACTAGCCAAGGAAAGACCTTGACTGTCGTCACAAATTCCCAAAAGCCCCAGTTCCAGGGGATTCCACCTGTGGCTGGATTTTCACAGAGATGACACTTCAGTTTCATCTTCTTTGGGAGCTACAAAGGAGGAAGGCATGTGAATAGACAGAGACATAAGTAAATAGTAGCTTCCTGTTTCGTCCCTTTAGGGACAGCTACACAATGCCCTCCTCGTGCGGGAGGAACAGGAAGAAATTGTGCTAGCCCTTTCCCCTTAGAGCCTTCCCCGGCTTCTTTTTAGCCCAGCCCCACTGCCCTGAAAAAGGGGCCGGGCACCAGCAGACAGACCCCGGAGAAAACCCTCAGAGCTCACCACTTCCCAGCGAGACCTGGCGGAGGTTGGACAGGGAGGCCTGTGGGCTAGTCTGCAGCCACCGTTTTGGGGGCTAGGCAAGGAGCAGCTCCTCGCTTCCCGGCATGACTTACCTCGTTGGCCCTTTCCTGCCACGATTAATCACGTGACTGCATTTGTGCACAGGAGCCCCTAAGAGAGGGCCAGTGGGCTGTGTACAGTCTCAGCTGCATTTAACCTGATGAATGGAGCTCAGGCAACCTGCTTTGTAGCTTTGGTCTGCCGTCTGTTAAAAGTATTCCTGGTGGGTTTTGCACATTCCTTACTCGTCTTGCACAGGAGCCCTCAGAAAACTAGTCTGCAAAAGGAAAAATGGCAACCTAAGAAAAACGTTGCACTAAAACCATCAGGAGTGGTGTAGCTTGAAGACGGTTGCTTCTTAAACACAAGCGGCAACCGGGCTGCCGCCATGGGCAGTAGCGCAGGTCGGGCACCGCACAGCCCCGGGAGTGCACTTGCTGTGGTGGAAATGGCGTCCCGGTGCTGGGCAGTGCAGATGTGCGGAGTGGCAGTGATATTGCATGAACGAGCAGGCCCTGTCTAGGGAAAAGTGGCCTTCCTAGGGAAGAGAGGCCCTAGCTACCAGAGAGCTCAGCCAGCTGCTTCTCTCCTGAAACCCTGGAGTAAGTCTGGACATTAGCATTGTGGTCTTAGAGCGGGTAGGTGAGGGGATGGAGAACTTGTGGGTTAAGGGCCGAGCTTTGGGACAACATCCATCTAGGGCAGAACTGTCAGTGCCTGGGTCTCTTTCTCCAATAACTAGATATGAATGAATTTTAGGGTGAGCTGGAAAAGCAGCTTTTACAAGCAAACCCGATCCTGGAGGCCTTTGGCAATGCCAAAACAGTCAAGAACGACAACTCCTCACGATTCGTAAGTATCCAAGCCATGTGGGTTTTCTGGGAAAGGCTCAGGTCCTACGGTGTCATCTCTTGCTTGAGAAAGCAGAGTCCAGGTTGGCAAGGGGAGTCTGGGATAGAAGGGACAAAGGCACACGTCACACATTTTTCTCTGTGTTTTCAGTCCTGTCTTGACCTTACAACCCTGCAGTGGTCACTCCTTCCTTCCTTCCTTCACCAAATATTCATTGAGAATCTATTCTGTGCTAGGCACCCTGTTAGGCGTCTGATATTCATAATTGATTCAATAACTATTTATGAACACCTAATATGTGCTGGATACTTACATCCAATACTTACTTATTTGGCAAAACATGAATTGAGCACCTACTTGGTACCAGGCACACACATCCTTCATGAACATTTATTAAGCACTTACTGTGCATAGTCATTCTGGTAGGTATTTTTACATACACCATTGTCTTTTTTTTTTTTTTTTAATTTGCTCAGTTAATTTTTAGTAAACCCCTACTGTGTATCAGATACTGAACTAGGCTCACGGGATCTTGACCAACAGTTCAGATGTGATTACAGCCTTCATGAAGCTCGCGGTCTAGTTGGGGAGCCAACGGTCAACAAGGCAGGAGGACCGCCTTCCCACACACGCTTCCCCGGGCTCCAGGGGCCTCTCCTTTCTCACTAGGGCCTAAAGGGGAGAGGAGAACCCTGGACATGGACACTTGGTGACATCTAGATAAAAATTATTTTGTTGTACAAACTAAATGGTGGTTTCTATAGGAGAGTCAGAAAGATATGTTAAAGAGAGGACCCTGTGAAAAACTTTGTGGAGACCTCTGCTCAGCATCCCCGTGTGCTCTGTACTCACACAGGGGTCCCTAGCCCTGCCTTCCTCAAAACCCACTTTTTATAACAAATAACCCTTTCCTCTTCCAAAATTAGAGTTATTATAGGTAACATCACTTACTATATACATCAGGTGATAACAAGTCAGCATAATGACTTAACTGCAATATGAGGGAGAAATAAAACAAAACAATTCATAATTAAAATGTGACTTTCAGCATATCACTGCTCAGGCCTCATGACCTAAGAAGACACGATGAAGTAGTCGTAAACTTGCATTCAATCCAGAATCACCAGGCCCGAGACCGCCACAAATGCAGACGGAGACACGGCGTGGGTGTCTGGGGACGCAGGCCTGGGAGGGGGGTTTCCAAAATGGTGACACACTCTTGGGAAAGCTCTCAACCCAGGAACAACTTGCTCTAGAGTTACATGGCTGTGACATTCTTATATTAAAACAATACTTAAAATTTTTGCATGTTTTTATCTAAAACAGGGTTAGGTTCTAGGTCAGCTAATTCCGAACAGTTTTTTCACTTCCGTGAATGTCAGATGGAAGATTTGAAAGTCATAGGGATGTGGGCAATGCTTGGTGTCTGGAGTTCTGGTCAGTGCAGGGTGCTTAGCATCCTTGGCCCCTGTCCACTACAAAAGAGCAGCCCCCAGCACCACGTGACATCCCAATCAGCCTCTCCCCCAGATTTCCAAAATCCTTGTGGGAGATGTGCTGCCTTCACTGAGAAGCATGCATTTGTGTGCTGCAACCCAGAACCATGTTCTAGACGTCATAAATGAGCGCACGAAGTTAACCCCTGAAAAGGTCCTCCACCCGTGGGTGCCCATGCCTTCCTGGGAGGAAGGGAGAGGGACGGCACGCAGGACCATTCTCTGTTACAGTTGCAATGACTTCTGCCGCCCCAATCATCCTCCTGTCTTACTTCCTGATGGGGACAGTGTAGAGTTTTGTCAAGGCCTGAGCAAGCCTGAGGGACATTCCATACAGGGGAACATCTCCCATCATGGCAGGCAGAAAGGGTGCGATCCTTTGTCAGCTACTGGAAAAGCAGGTAAAGGGCAGGGCTGCAGGATGGTTTTGTGGTTCAGCTGAGGTAGAGGCAGGTGCGTTGGGCATCTTCTTCCGGGAAGGAGATCTGATGAGCCCCAGGGCTAGGGGCGTGGCCCAGACCTGCCCCAGAGCCTCCCATGCGGGCTCCTGGAGTCACCATTCACACTCGCCAGTTCCAGAGAGGGGGTTGAATTTGCAGCTGGACAAACTTGGGCCTGACTCATCATGGAGGACCCAGCATGTTTCTGGGCAGATGGCAGGGAGGGAGCCCTCCAGCCACTGCAAGTGACAAAACATGCCTTCTCCTCATGGCTCTTCCTCCTAGGAGTCCTATTACATTGGGCAGCTCTCTCAGCCTCAGTTGTCCCACCTTTCAAATGGGAATAGCTATGATGGGCTGAGGGTCATTGCAAGCACCAAGTGAACTTGACTTGTGAAAGTGTTTTATAAGTTCCTGTGTCACAGTGAGTCCTTGGATCATCCCAGCTCAGAGACGGTAGTTCCCTCTGATAAATCGCCCTGTGAGACTATAAGTCCATGGGGTTCCCCTGCTCCACATGCTCCCTGCCATCTCCTTGCCCATTTGCCTGCAGGAATGCATGAGGGACTAAGGCCCAGGAACTGACCATAAACTGTGCTTTCCTGTTGGCAGGGCAAATTTATCCGCATCAACTTCGATGTCACCGGTTACATCGTGGGAGCCAACATTGAGACCTGTATCCTTTGCTGAGCCTGGGCCACATGGGAGCCCCACCCAGCCAACCTCCTTCCCAGAGCCTGAGGGGGCCCGAAAAGGGCACAAGAGCTGCCTCTCTGTCCCCAGACTCTTGGGTTCCTCCCAGAACAAATTTTCCTGTGGGTCTTTCTCCCTCAATAGCAGGCACTGTGATGTGGGGGTCCCTGGGTTTGAACCCCAAGCAGCCTGCATTTGATTCTGGGTGGACCTCTCCCCAGCTGAGTGACCTTGGGCCAGTTACTCAACCTTTCTGTGCTTCATCAGTGAAATCAGGATGATAATAGTATACCTATCTCGTAGAGGTGTTGGAAGAATAAAGTGAACTAATTCACGCAAAGCTCTCTCTCAGAGCCATGCCAGATGTAGCGTAAGGGCTGGTTGAGTCTTGGCCATTGTGCGATCTTCGCTTCATCCTTTTCAAGCCATGGTCCACGGCCCAACCCAAGACCCCTTGTTCTCCTTAGAGAACTGATTTGTGACTGGCTCCAGCCTACAGATAGGAAATTGGCAGAAAGAGGGCTTTCCCAGAGGAATGGTCATGCTGCAAAGGACGCAAAGAACATATCATGAGACTCTGGCAGGTGAAGCAGAGCCAAGTTAGAAATTTCTGGACTTGGGGACCACATCTAGGGCTCGGTAACTGATCAGTGCGGAAGCATTACAGGTGCTGCTCAGGCTCAAGGGCATTGTGTTTCTCATGGCTGCTCGTGGAACATTTGTTTGGCAATGACAGGACCCAGGGGAGTTTTTCAGTTGCGTTCTGGTGCTCTGGATAAGAGGCTAGACTGGAATGGCATGGGTCTGAGTTCAGGTCTCAGCTCTGCCATATTAGCTGTGGGGCTTTGGGCAAGTCACTTCATCTCTCTGAGCCTCAGTTTTGCCACTTGTAAAATGGAAATGACAATAGCACCTACTTATGGAGCTGTATGTAAACTGTAGTTAAATGAAATGGTGTGCATGGCCCTTGGCATGGTGCTTGGCCTAAAGTGTGCCTCTGACATGTAATGGTTCTGATATTATATTGTTAGTTAACCTTTTCTTAAGAGCCTATGAGAGGTTATGTATAGACCCTTTATTCCATCTGGTACAACGGCCCGGTCACCCATGCCTGCCTCCCCCACCTCCCATTGCAGAACAGCTCACCTTAGATTAATTAGCAGGGCGTGTTTACAGCCCCCCTTCCAAGGCTGGGTCAAGGTCACTCAGCCACTCTGTGAAGCCCGGCCCCTTGGCTGGGGTAATTTGCCACCACAGCCACCTAGCTTTGCCACTCCCTGGCTGTGTGCTCTTGGGAGATGGTGTGCCTCCCGGAGCCATCATTTCCCTGCATGGAAAAGCAAATACTATTCACACTTACTTTCCAGGACAGTTTGTGAAGCTTAAATGAGATGATGCATACAAAACACTTTAAAACGGGGATTACTAAGTCATAGAGGGGGAATTATTTTTACTCTGTAACATCTCAAGACAGCTCACTCCACAGCAGAGCTGGTGATGGTTGTTGGGTCTTTTGGCTCCTGTGGTTTTTTTGCTTTTTCTTTTCCCTCTGTTCCCCTCACTTTTCTCTGGGCTGGGGGACTGCCAGTTGTACCCAGTGGCCTCACTAAGGAATCTGAGCCAGAACTAGAGGGTCAACCTGTGTGAGTCAGGCATCGATGGCTTGAGTCGGCTGCCTCTTGAAGGCCCCTCAGAACTCTCTGGAGAGTCTCTCCTGGTTCTGGAGATTTCCCCTCCGGCAGCTAATGCAACAGGGATGGGGAAGGAAGGTTGGGTTCCTGCAAAGGAAACAGCCATGGTATCCCCAGGATTCTTAACTTCTCCCAAACCAGATCTGCTAGAAAAGTCACGAGCGATTCGCCAAGCCCGGGACGAGAGGACGTTCCACATCTTTTACTACATGATTGCTGGAGCCAAGGACAAGATGAAAGGTGAGTGACCAGCAAGGGCAGGAGCTGGGAGATCTCAGCTCTCCCTTTCATCATAACCTGGGGTCAATTCACCGGCTATTAAAACAGAGTCTGACCTCCCGCCAGGGAGAGAACTGGATCTTTGGGTGGTAGAGGCAGCCCTCCTCATCTCCTGTCAGTGAGTGACTGCACCTTTTGTTCAGTCACTCTCATGTCCCGGGCACCTACTATGCGACATAGTAGACATCCAGTCCAGTTAGGCATTAGGTAACTAATCAAGTCCCATTAGACTTGAAGATGTCAGGTTCAATTAGACACAATCTGTGCCTTCCAGGAAGGGAGAGAGGCAATTGCTATATTTGCCAGTTTATAAAACTGGCAAATATATAAGATACAATTTTTTAAGAAATTTGGAGAGGAAGTGGAACTAAGCACTGTTTATTATACAAGATCTGTCCAGAAGGTATCCAGCCATGTAATATGAAAAATAGAGGCATTTATTGAAAAACGTACAAGAAACATTGTACGTGGGACAATGATGCTTCAGTCCCCTTCAAAGTAGGCACCTTGGGGCCTCACACAGTTCTTCCAATTGCCATCAGCTGCCCCGTCATATTTTCCTGAATCTCATCGACAGTCCGAAATCTCTTCCCTTTCCAAGGTGATTTTAGTTTTGGGAAAAGCTGGAAGTCACAGAGCACCAAATCTGGGCTGTAGGAAGGCTGAGTCACCTGGCTGATTTGATGTTTCACCAAAAAACTCAGCACGAGACGCAAAGCATGAGTGGGCACATAGTTATAATGATGCTACCAATCACCAGTTGCCCGTAGCTGCGGCCTCCTGAATCATCTCAGTAGTTTCCATGGAGGAATGTTCAAGCTTAATGCAAAACGTGATGCAGATGCATTGCTCTACTCGTTCAGTCATTTTGAATGTGACAGCCACACAGTACACATGCTCACTCAACAGCATCTAGTGCCCCCACTGACTAGCGCAGTGAAGTCGTCATTGTTCACACATGTGCATTCCAGTCCACTCTCCTGGGCTGCCAGGTTACATGGATGTCATGCAAACCACTCTTGTTATATTAACTATGGTGGACTTTTTCC
The DNA here is from genome assembly GCA_004026765.1 of Micronycteris hirsuta. NCBI lineage: Eukaryota > Metazoa > Chordata > Mammalia > Chiroptera > Phyllostomidae > Micronycteris > Micronycteris hirsuta. The sequence continues at coordinate 126,824 of PVJI01002820.1, read as the reverse complement.
AGACAGACCTCATATATGTTTTGAAAGAGACTTTGAAGTGTCCTTCATAGGACAGACTTCAACTTTCTGTAAAGGACTAAGTAACAAATCTTTTAGGCTTTTCAGAGACCACATGGTTTCTGTCACAACTACTTGGTTCTGCCACTGAACATAATGTGAAACCAGCCATAGACAATACATAAATCAATGGACATAGCTGTATTACAATAAAACTTTATTTATAAAAATAGGAGATGTACTGATCTTTGTTGCAGGAAAATTTTTTTTGCATATAAACAATATACTCTATGCCACATTCCATTAAGAAATGGTATGTTCTAGACATGTAATAATCTACTAATTCTTAATAGTATGTAAACCACATAGCTGAAAAAAAAAATATACCAATGAATATGGGTACCGGGTATGGTCTACATTCTAGTGCTAAGTCTAAGTCTAAAACTTTAGGAGAAAAATACAAACTTAGCTTCCCACAAGTTTTGTGGCCCAGGGTTGGCTATTTGGGTTAAGAAGTAGGTGCATTGCAATATGCCACCACTAGGGGAGGCAGTGTTCATTATTGCTCTGGATGCTTGGTCTGAAGCAATTTTGGACAAAAGGCAGGGTGCTGAATGGATGCTATACACCTGCAAACAGGTACATTAGTAGTTACAGTGCAGACACTATGGGGTGGCTGGGAAGAGATGTTCATGTCCCTCCTCCTCCTATTTAGCATTGAAGTCACCAGCTTGGTGGTTTGGTAACCTGGGTTCCAGTTTTGTGTTCTGCCGCTGGCCTTCCCCAAATTGGTCAAGGGCATGGCCAACCACTAAGATTCCTAGGAACCATTTGTATTTTTGATGATAGATCTGGGAAGAGGTTAGGTTTTTAGAGAAAATAAAATAGTTAAGAATTATCCGTAGTCTGGATAATGAGATCTTGGCAACAATGTAAATTTCTTGTGACTTTAATCAGGCATTTCAGTTAATCCAGGGGCTCGAGTTAACTGGCCTCTTGGGTCAACTTAACCTTGAGTTAATTAAGTAGCTTCCAAGTGACTTGCCCATAAAAGGCCTTGAAAACAAAAGTATCTCACTGACTTCCCTCCAAAAGTACAGTAAAATCCAGCCTAACAAACGATTGATCTGAAAGAAGACACGCGATGCATTTGAGGGTGTTATAAAAGTAAGAAAAACAGAAGCAATTATGAAATTGGGGGAGAAAGGGGTGGTGGCTAAGCCCCAACAAAGGTCTTACAGAAAACAATGTTAAATAGACGTGATAATACCCACAGGGAGCTGGCAAATGTTTTCGCTAAAGGGCCAGTTAGTAAATATTTTAGGCTTTGGGGACCACATGGTCACCGTTGCAACCATTCAACCCTGCCTCTGTAGCATGAAGGAAGCCAGAGACAGGAGACAGGGAAACAAGAGTAGCTGTGTTCCAACAAAACTTTATTCACAGAAACAGCCAGCAGACCAGATTTGCCAACCCCCGATAGAAGCCTTGTCTATTGATTCACCTGGAAATAGTTGGGAGAGGGAGGATGGTGTGAGAGCTCAGTCTTTATCCACCATGGCAGGAAGTCAATAGAGAATATCTAATTTTGACATATTCAGAAATATCCTATTATAGCACATGCAAATATAATAATATATATCCTAAACTTATTATATATAGAGGTCATGGTAACTACCAGAAGAAACAGCTAAAAGAGAGAAAAGCAGTTACTGTGGGGTAAGGTAGGAGTTGGAGAAGGGGTGGGACAGGGAATGTATTTTTATTATAAACTTTTTGATAGTAATTTTTAAAAATTCATGTACATGTATGATTTTATTTTATAAAAAACAATAAATGGGTAAGTAAAGATTGATCTAACTTTTCAGACATCTCTGTTCCTGAAGGCAGGGTGTCTTTGGGCAACTGGGATAAAAGTGTCCCCTCTTCTGGGCAAATGCAGCCCATGTCAGGGGTCGTGGCTTAGCCAGTGGAGTCAAGGCTGAATTTCAGCTGCCAGGCACCCGGGGTCGGTGTACCACCTGCACTGCTGTATGAAGCCAGTGATGGCTGGTGAAGCCACCTATGAGATGATGCAGAAGGAAGGTTTTAAACCACCCATGTCTTAGGAAAGGGAAAGAAATTATGATGGCCCAGACCCTTTACCAGGTTCCTGTCTTGTGTTTGCAGTAGTCGTGTGCCTTCTTGACCATACCCTGTTTTTCTCCCCATCTAGATGACTTGCTATTGGAGGGTTTCAACAACTACACGTTCCTCTCCAATGGCTACGTGCCCATCCCAGCTGCCCAGGATGATGAGATGTTCCAGGAAACCTTGGAGGCCATGGGGATCATGGGCTTCAGTGAAGAAGAGCAGCTGTGTAAGTCTTCATACCTTGAGTCTGGGGGCTGGCGGGAAGACCTGGATTCAAGCTCTTGGTTCCACTGGAACCAGATAGGGACTCTTCTCTGGCCAGGATACACTTCTGCTCTCTGAATTCCCCAAGTGCTCAAAAGAAGAGGAGAAGGAAAATGAGTATTAGTTTAGGTGATTTATTGGTATTTTTTAAAAGTAGCATCATAAATTAGGGCTCTTTCAGTTACAAGTGACCCAAATTATCTTTAGCAAAAAGGAAAATGATTCACTCAGAGCTAAAAAGAGTTCAGGGATACTGGATTCAGGTACAGGGAGTTCTAGAGGCTCAAAGGATGTCTCTAGAACCTGGTCTCTTGACAACATTAATTTTATGTAGGCTGTAGCTTCTTGGCAGCAACATGGCTGCTGTAGCTCCAGCCCTTACATTCTTTGGGTTTACGTCCAACAGAAAAGAACAGAGTGGATTTTCTGCTTGAGTTCCTAAATGAAATCTCATTGACTCTTATTGGTTGCCCTAGGTTGATGTTCATATACCTAAGCTATTCATTGTAGCCAGGTTGTAGAAAGTTCTGGGTAGCTTAGGTCTCTGTTCCATTCTTGGAGCTGGAGGTAGAGAGGTAGTTGACTTCATCAGGAACCTGTGGGCAGCCCTGACGTGTGTGGCTTAGTTGGATGGGAGTCATCCCACAAAGCAAAATGTCACCAGTTTGATTCCTGATCAGGGAACATGCTTGGGTTGTGGGCCCAGTCCCTAGTTCAGATACATGCGAGAGGCAACCAATCAATGTTTCCCTCACACACCAATGTTTCTCTCCCTCTCATTCTCCCTCCCTGCCCCTCTGTCTAAAAATGAATAAATAAAAAATAATAACAACATGTGGGCAGAGGATATGGGAGAGAGAATAATTGAGGCAGCGGGTTTACTTTGGCTCTTCCTGGAAAGACAGTTCTGATAACAGACCACTATTGATTAGTATCATCAACCAGGGACCAAGAAGCATGTTTACCCCGAGAACAGGACCACTCCAAGAGATGCTCTTGGTCTCCACGTCATGCTTCAAGAACACTCTTCCTTCTGGGTTAGATGTGCCCCATTGTCCAAGGTTATTCTCCTTTGGGAACATCATGATGAGGTTGTGGAAAATTTTCCTTCCTTCCCACGCCCCTTTGGCGCCCCAGAATAGGCTAGGTTGCCGAAACACAGCTACGGGGAGGGGCAGTTCCTCCTGAGATAAACCGGGGCCCAGGAAGAGAAGGTTTCATGGGTCATTTGACAACTGCACGGTGTTTGTGGATTTTGGCCAGGGCTCCACATCAGAATCCAATGTTAACAGCACCCCTTTCTGAGTGACATGGTTCTCCAAGAGTAATTCATTTTATCTGGGACATGAGTCAGTTTCGCTTCTAATCTTTCACTTAAAAAAAAATACAACTAATGATTAAGTACTTGCTATGTGGTGGGCATTTGCTAAATTCCCCCTCCCATTTTGTAATGTACCATGGTGTCCAGTTTTATTTAAATAATAAAGAGCTGTAACAAACTAAAATATTGATCTATAGAGGGTTTATTAAATTATTGTTTGACCTTATGAAGGAGAATGATGGGGGCATTTAAGTGTTTTAGAAAAGCATTGGCTTATGTGGAAATGCTTGTATTTAAAGCGAAGACATCAGGTGACAAAGCAACATGCCAGGCACTTTCTGTGCATTATTCAGTCACAGCAGTTAAGCTGCCGTGATCCCTGGTTTGCAGCTGAGAAGTGAAGGGACTCGCTCAAGAACACACAGTGAGTTACTGGTGGAGCCAGGACTCATTCTCAGGTCTTGGGGACTCCCAAACCCTATTTTATGACTCACTATAACTCTGTTTTTGTCTGTAGGAAGGTGGTTTTTGTCCTTTAAACTCTTTTAAAAATCTGTGTCAGAGTCAAGGTATGGGAACCACGGTTATAGGGAGCCCTGTACATTGTAAAATGCAGAGTCACATCCTTATCAGTGATGCAGAGTCCCACCTTGAGACATAGTTCCCTTCTCTGCTTCCTTCAGTTTTTCTGATGACTTTTGAAGAGAGAGTAGCAGTTGGCGCCTACGAGGTTGGGGCCCCTCTCCAGCACTTGCTAATCTCCTTTTCAACCCCAGGGAGTAGAGCCCGGCCTAGCACCTGGGCAGGCCCCAGCATCTTGCTAGAATTTGATAATATTTTTTATTTTCTCTATTTTTATAGTTGCTATGTACTTATGGCAAGAGAAGCTGATTTTTCACTTAAGATAGAGCTAGTTTCCTAGTGAAGTAAATCTATTTTTTATTCCTGTTTATTCTATTACAGTTGTCCCAATTTTTCCCTCTGCTCTCCTCCATCCAGCTGCCCCTCCCTACTGCCCCCGCAGGCCATTCCCACACCACTGCCCATGTCCAGGGGTCGTTCATACATGTTCTTTGACTAGTCCCTTCCCCTTCCTTCCACCGTCCCCGCCCCCTTTCCTCTGGCAGCTGTCAGTCTGTTCCCTGTTTCCATGTCCCTGGTTTTGTTTTGCTCGTTAGTTTATTTTGTTCACTTGATTCCTATTATAAGTGAGATCATATGGGACCTGTCTTTCAACGACTGGCTTATTTCACTTAGCATAATAGTCTCCAGTTCCATCCATGCTGTCCCAAAGGTTAGAAATTCCTTCTTCTTTCTTGGTGCTGCATAGTATTCCATTGTGTAAATGTACCACAGTTTTTTAATGTATTCATCTACTGATGGGCACTTAGGTTGCTTCCAGCACTTGGCTATTGTAAATAGCGCTGCTATGAACATAGGGGTGCATAAGTTCTTTTGAATTAGTATTTTGAGATTGTTAGGATGTATTCCAAGCAGTGGAATCACTGGGTCTAAAGGCAGTTTCACTTTTAATTTTTTGAGGAAATTCCATACTGTTTTCCACAGTGGCTATACCAGTCTGCATTCCCACCAACAGTGCACTAGGGTTCCCTTTTCTGATAAGTGGATGTAAAGAAAAATGTTAAGTAAATAATGGAGCAGATGGTACACAGATAGAGCAAGCATTAAGATGAGGGTGTGGAAATGATTTATGTCCACAGGACATGGACTTAGACCATATATACATCAACCCCAGTTATAAATTCAGAGCTACTCGCAAACCTTTACAGAGCGGCTAAAGGAGAATGGGGTGGGGGTAGGGGGTCAGGATCAAGCCTCAGAGCTTCATAAGGCTCTAAGGGACCATGCCCTTCTGTTTCCTGGAGCTCAGCAAGGGAGATATACTCACCCCAGGTCACAGAAAGCTAGCAACAGTGTAGGACTGGAATAGTAATAATGACTTAATAGCAATAATGTTTATTGAGCACTGACCATGTTTAGGTGCTATACATCTAATCCTCATGACAATCCTATAAGGTAGGTGTTTGAGGTATGGGCCTCCAGATGGCAAAATTCCAGATCACACAGCACTAAGAACAGAGCCAGGATGTAAAGCCCCTGGCCGCCTGCTCCAGCACCCATGCACCCAGACACGGCCAGGCCCAAGCTACATACGTGTCCCAGTCTTCAGTCACTTGCAATTGAGGCCACTTCCAGGTTCCATCTGCGTTATCGTTGGCAGAATACTTTTATACATAGGGTGGATTTCTGTAGTTCATCTGCTCTGGGCTTTGTGTTAAACAACAATTTCTATAAAATCACTAACTGCATGCCCTAGCTATACTATTTCTAATAAATTAGATTAAATACCTATTAAACATTTTTAAAAGCCTCACGTGCGACCTAAGGTCATCTATCCTGTGCACCCCTGGTAGTACACATGCCCCTTGGTGGGAACCTGTTTTTTGTTCCTCAGTAATAAAGGGCAGTGTATTAGTTTCCTGTGACTGCTGTAACAAGTCTCCACAGACTGGGTGACTTAAAACAATGGGAATTTATTCTCTCACAGTTCTGGAGGCTGGAGGTCCAAAACCAAGGTGTCGGCAGGGTGGGTTTCTTCTGGAGGCTGTGAGGGAGAGTCCAGCCCATGCCTGTCTCTCCTGGCTTCTGGTGTTGCCCGCAATCCTTGGCATTCCTCAGTTGATAGATGCATCATTGTCATCTCAACCTCTGTTGTCACATCACCTTCCACTGTGTCTTTTCCTCTCATGCTTTCAGGATACTTGTCATTGGATTTAGTGCCCACCAGGCTGATCTGAGGTGATGTCATTTCACACCCTTCACGTCATTAAGTCTGCAAAGATCTTTTTTCCAAATAAGTTCACATTCATGGGTTCCAGATGGACATCTCTTTTTAGGGGCCACCATTAAGCCTGGCACAGGTGACTACCTCTATTCAGCACCCACTGGGCTAGGCCCCTTCCTTGCTTCACCTCTTCATGAAGCAGGTACTACTGTTACCATCTCTGTTTTGCAGATAGGGAAACTGAGGCTCAGTGAGGTAAAGCCGGGGTTTGAACTCAGGACTTTATCATTCCTGAGTGCCGGCTTTCGCCCACTGCCCCAGACTGCCTTCCCTCACCACTCTCGCCATTTGCGTAGCCCCCTCCAGTTGGCCACTTTTCTGTCCACCAGCTGCCTCAGTTGGTTCATCTCTTGTAGCCAGGGAGGGGCAGCTGTTCTGTCAGACACACATTATTTATACCGGAAAGTGCAAACTGCTGGCTCCTGAGGTCACAGGAGAGATTGACCTCCACAGCCTTTAAATTTTTTTAATTGGTTTGCACATTTAAACACGGTTAGATTTCACATAAAAGTCTGGGTTTCTATTATCTTTGAGAAAATCACAAGTCTGGCAGTGCTGGACTTGCCTCCCCCATAGCCATGCTTGGAATAGCAGCTGCTCCCTTACAGGTGGGGTGGTGGCCCCAAGAGTCTCCACAGTCCCCTTTGTTCATTTAAACCGGTAGTTCTCAACTAAGGGGGAGCTGGCTCCCCAGGGGACATCAGGAAAGGTCTGGAGACACTTTCGGTTGTCATACCTCTGGAAGGGGAAACACTGCTGACCTCCAGTCCGTAGTCAGGGATGCTGCTAAACACCCCGCAGCGATGCCTGGGCAGACCCACCACGAAGAAGCCCCTCGATGTCGGCGGTGCGGCGGCTGAGAAACCCCGAGCCAGGCTGCTTCCCTGGGCCCGGCAGGCAGTTCTGCAATCTCTACTTTAGACTTGCAGCTTAAAAACCGTGAGCACAGTCCTGGGCAGCTTACAAAGCCCCTTTCATAGATGTCATTGTTGTAAGGAACTGCCTTAGCAGTGTCCTGTCAACAGCAGCTCTGTTCATTTTGGGGTGAGTAATTTCTGCCTTGCGAGCGGGAGAATACAGGCGAGTGGTCAGCCAGTAGGCGGGGCCTGCCTTTGGCTGAGCCGGGCCAAGATCCCTAAGGTATGGGGGCCACTGTTGTGAGGAGCTATCGCCCCCTTGTTTGGCCTGAGAAACCAGAGAAGGCTGGCATCCCTAGAATTTATTCCTAGGACACAATGATATTTTTTTTGGAATTTCTAGGTGATTTTCACCTGAGTTCATCTAAAGCCAATCATTTGCATTAATCTGCCACCCATCCAATCATCTGTTCATCATTTATCATTCATCTTCCTTCCATCCATGGTTCCATACATTCATCCATCCATACATACATACATCCGTCTGTCGATTCATCTATCCATCCCTTATCCATCCATCAATCCATCTATTGATCCGGCATTCATCTTCCGCCCATCCTCCGTCCATCTCCCCTCGCTTCCCTTGTGTGTCTGGACCCCGCACTAGGCTTTGGGGATATAAAGCTGATAGATAGGACAGTCCTCACTCTCCAGTGACTCGCGGTCTTACCGGATTTCAAACACAGAACCCATTTTAACAGTGACATGACCCGAGTACGGTCTGAGGGAGTCCAAGGGCCTGGGAACACAGTGTTTTGTCTGGAGACACCTACCTGGTCAGCAAGCGGGAAAACACACCCCCTTCTTCATCCTAATGTGAGCATCTCTCACACCCAGCCAGTACGTGCTGGGAAGTACAGGGTTGGTTTTATATTTTACATAATAGCCCTGGCTGGTGTGGCTCAGTGGATTAAGTGCCAGCCTGCAAATCAAAAGGTCATCAGTTCAATTCCCAGTCAGGGCACATGCCTGGGTTGCAGGCCAGGTCTCCGGTTGGGGGCGTGTGGAAGGCAACTGATTGATAATATCTTTGGCATATCAATGTTTCTCTCCCTTTCTTTCTCCCTCCATTCCCCTCACTCTAAAAACATATAAACAAAAATTTTTTAAACCACATATAAATACCTTTTATTGACATATAATTTACATACAGCAAATTGTGCACGTCATAAGTGTACATTTGATGAACTTTTATAGACTGGACACACCTGTGCAAACAGCACCTGTTTTAAGTAGGAGAATAGCACCAGCTTCCTTGAGACTCCTTCACATTCCTTCTAGTAGCTTCCCCAATCAAGAATAACCATTATTCTGACTTCTAATCGCATAGTTTTGCCTGTTCTTCTAATTTTCATGAATGGCCTTACATAGTATGTTCTCATTGCATTTGGTGTATGGTATCTTTTTTTAGCATCTGTGTTTGTGAGGTACAGCAACTGTGTTGTTTTTAGTAGTAGATCTCCCATTGGCCTGACACATACCAGGGGTTGACAAACACGCTCCTTCAAGGCTGGAGAGTAACTGTATTAGCTCGTGTGAGTCATACAGTCTCAGTTGCAACTTTTCAACTCTGCCACCAAAACATACAGACAGCTATGGACAATATGTAAGTGAACGAGTGTGGCTGTGTTCCAATAAATCTTTATTTTGCCGTGGCTGGGTAGTGCTTAGTTGTTAGAGCATTGTCCCAATATGCCAAGGTTGCAGGTTCAATCCCCAGTCAGGGCACACACAAGAATCAACCAGTGAATGTACTAATACGTGGAACAACAAATCAATATTTCTCTTTCTCTCCCTTTTCCTCTCTCTCTAAAATCAGTAAGTTAAAAAATTTTTTTTAACATTTAAAATGGCAGGCAATGGGCTGAGTTTGGTCTGCAGGCTGCAGTTTGCCAACCCTTGCCATACAGTATGGTATTCCATTTTAGCACAAGGTGTTCAGCAGTGATCTGAAAATATTCTCCCCCTGCCAGGGTTTCTCCCCCATTAGCAGTGAGTTGGGGTGTTTCTCCCAAAAGCTCAGAATTGACTCTCTTTTGGAGAACGATGTAGGCTGTCCAGTGACTTTTAGACTCCAAATGTCCAGAGCACCGTGGTGTTGACGGCTGTGTCTTCTCTGCTCTCTCTCCTCGCCGCAGCCGTGTTGAAGGTGGTGTCGTCCGTCCTGCAGCTTGGCAATATTGTCTTCAAGAAGGAAAGAAACACAGACCAGGCGTCCATGCCGGATAACACAGGTGCTGCCGCCTCTCCCAAGCAACTTGGGTGATGGGAAGGAGGGTCCCATTCAGTCTTTGGTTGTTTTCCTGGATGAGATGATTTGGGGTATTAACAAAAGCTAAACTAAGTCATTTTCACTTACTTCTCTCTCCCTCTCTCTCTCTCTCTTTTAACTTTTCACTACTAAAGATCTATGGTGGGAAGTTCTCGAACCAGAGTGTGGGCAGAAAGAACTAATAGTTTTAGAATAGAAAGTCTTTTGGGAATAGCCATTCTAAAAGCTCCCAGTCATATGTTTTGTTTAACGAACATTTTTCCCCGGGGACGATATGCCAGGCACCGAGATACAGAGGCAGACACGATAGGAGCAGCCCCGTTTCTCACTGCGCGTGTGGTGTTGCCGGGGAGACGGTGTTCAAGCGTCCCTGCAAACACAATGCCGGATAAAACATAAGATGCCCAGTCACATTTGAAAGTTAGATAAACAACAAATCCTTTTTTTTTAGTATTGGAATTATAAGATATTCTACAATATAGAATTATATTCCCCAATATCACCTAGGACATAATTAAAGTCAGAAGTGTTAGTTGTTTGTCTGACATTCAAGTTTAACTGAGCATCCTGTTTTTTTTTTTTTTTATCTGAATCTGACAGCCCTACCCGTAGATAAGTAGTGTTTCATGTTTTGAAAAGGTCGCCTGGCTACTGCTGTGCTTGTTGGTGGCTGAGCCAGGGGGGTGACTAGGTCCCCAGCTGGCCTGCCCCTGTGGCCTCCACCCCGGCCCCAGGCTGTGGGCTCTGCTGCTTTTGCAGCCCCTAGGCCTCCCCTCCCTTAGACCTGCTGACCTTCCCCACCTGCTTCACTCCCGGGCTTGGCAAGTTACTCCCTCTGAGGAGACCTTCAGGGAAAGAGAAACCCCAAAGGCACCCTTGCACAGAGATGGGAGGAAACCCGAAAACCACTCCATTTTCTCATCCACCTTGCACATGCAAACTGTCATGCAGCATGAGTCTTCACATTAATGGGTTGTGTTTTTTTTTTAGAGAGAAACCTTTTAAGTGCAGAAATGCACACATTGATGTAGCAAGCACACATGAGTCCACCATCCAGAACAGATGCTCGTGAATATTTTCTGATACTTCTTTGTCTTTGAAGTGAAGCAGGACGGTACAGATAACACTGCCAGCCCCTGTCCTCCCCACGGGGTCCCGCTCTCCTCCCCGCACCCCCGGGCAACCACAGTTGTTCTTCACTGTGGACGCTTCGCTCTTACTTTTGCGCTGTCACTCACTTGTATGGGAACAATATGCAATGTTGCTCTGTGAGTGTGTTTTTAATTTAGACGAATGATGTCACACTAAAGACGTCATTCTTCAACGTGTTTTTTTTCTATTCTGTAATCACCATTGTCTAAATCAGGGTTTCTCAATAGTAGCAACACCTACAGAGACAACAAAAAAATGTCTCCAGACTCTGCCAAATGTCCATCCCGTGGGGGCAAAGCCATCCCCCGCCGAGAACCACTGGTCCAGAGAAGGGGAACAAGGGAAGTCACTCCTTTAACTGCTATTCGGTATCCCATCTAATGGAAACACCTCGATATGTTTGCTCCCATGTTAATGGACATTTAAGTTGTTTCCAATATTTTATCACTACAAACAATGCTGCAACACATATCTTGGAGTAGTGGAATGAATATTTATTGAATAGTTAACTACGTGTCAGGCACTTTCAATACTTGCCACACTTAACCCTGTTACAGCCCCACAGGATACTGAATAGGTGACTCTGTTTATAAGCTGAGAAAAACAAGACTCCAGAAAGTTGAGTGGCTTTTCCAAAATCACGTGGCTGGGGAGTGGGAAGAGGACAAGGGCTTGAACCTAGAACCATCTGACCTTACACCCCAATAGGAGCATACCTCCACCCCTCCCTTGTCATTGCCTCTTAGCAAAGCACTGGGGTGAGGTCGCCAACGACAGCAGTTTTTAGGACTTTTTATGCTATGTTCACTATGATCATGCTCCATCTCTCAAACAAAACAAAACAAAACAAAACAAAACAACCCGACCCAACACTGTATACACAAACCACAAATATCCCACAGGATGTGCCTTTCTTTCCAAGGCTTCTCTTCATGATGTACTTAATATGCTTCTTTTCTCTACCCAGCTGCTCAGAAAGTTTGTCACCTCGTGGGAATTAATGTGACAGATTTCACCAGATGCATCCTTACCCCGCGCATCAAAGTCGGGCGGGATGTGGTACAGAAAGCTCAGACAAAAGAACAGGTAATGATGCACTTGACATTTACTCCTGCAGAATCTTTCATCCATCTACTATCCACTCATCCATCTATTCGTCTGTCTGTTCATCCCTGCATCCATCCCTGCATCCATCCATCCACCTTAGCCCATCCCTCCATCATCTCTTCATTTCTCTATTCATCTATCCACCTATGCACTTACCCATCAGTTCATTTATCTTTCCATGCAGGTATTCACACATCCATCCATCCATCCACTTACACGTCAGCAATCCATTTATCCATCTTTTTTCCCATCTGTCCATATCTTTATTCCTCACCTGTCCAACACTAGAATATTCAAAGTCCATGTCAGGTTTTAAGAACACAATACTGACCAAGAACAGCAGAGTCCTTCCCTCATGACCTCATCCTGATCTCTTAGTTGTAGGGACAAGGTCTGACCTAAAAGATTTGTCTTTGGAAATGACTGCGTACCCTTTCCAGAGGCAGGACTGGCCACCTCCAACTGTTCCCTGGGGTAGAACGGGCTCCTCGCTGTTCCAGGTCTCTCTGCCAGGGAGCATTTACTTACCCACACAGTCATTCCGCAGACCTGACCACGCTGTTCCTTACTGCTACTTTCTACTGGTTGCAGAGATGGTGCAGTTTCCTTGTTTGGTTGGTTGTTTGTCTGTTTTTTAAGGACTTACTATAAGTAGGAGAAGAATAAAAAACCTGAGTCATCAGCTGAGTTCTTGTGAAAACGCGGCCCAGGGGGAGTAACCGGGTTCCCTTGCTCCCCCTACAGGCAGACTTTGCCATCGAGGCTCTGGCCAAGGCCACGTTCGAGCGCCTTTTCCGCTGGATACTCAGCCGTGTGAACAAAGCCCTGGACAAGACGCACCGGCAAGGAGCTTCATTCCTGGGAATCCTGGACATTGCTGGATTTGAGATCTTTGAGGTACAGTTTGGTGGGATGACAACAGATGTGGACTTGGCTCTCAGGGATGAAGAAGCTTCCCCCTGGAGAACTCCTTATTTTGGAGAAAGGCAGGCAGACGGCTACTGTAGGGTTGGGAGGCTGTCTAGTCAAGGTTAGATCGTCGAGGGCGGACGAGACAAATTCGACAGGGAAGGTATTGGTTTGTGAAACAGAGAAGGCTGGAGGTACAGCTGAATCCAACAAGCAGGACTTGATCTCCTGCCGTCTCCCCCTCCCGTCCTCCACTCTGGCTCCATTTTCAAGCAGGCTCCCCTCCTGGTGGCAAGATAGCTGCCACAGCTCTCAACGGCCACTCAGCTACCTTGGCAGTTCCAGCCAGTCCCATCCGCTTCCAACAGCTCCAATCAGAATCTTGGTATTGGGTCTCATCGACTCCTACTGGAGTTGGGCCGCATGGTCACCTCAGAGCCAGGCACTGTTTTGTGGGTCTTGCCTTCCTTCATGTCATGTCACATGGCTACTGGATCTCACTCCCACGGATTGGGGGGAAGTTCTCAATGAAACAGAAAGTCTTGAGATTGACAGACAACCCCAAACCTATCTATATGGAATCACTCCTTCTCCGAGTCTCAGTTTCTACATCTGCAAAACGGGGGGTGCTAAAGTATCCTACCTTATTATTCTTTCCACGAACCATTGTGCAGATGCAGGAGATAAGCACCCTTCAAACACTGCGTATGCAGACCTTGTGATGTGGGAATTGGTAAATTCGGCCAGCCCCTGTGAACTCCAGGCAGCCTGTGCTGGAGCCTACGCCCTCTCTGGGGGCTGAAATGGCAGAACGGCTCTTGCGGAAAGGGTGTCAAGACCTGGGGCTCTCTATGAGGGGAACCCCGAGTCCTCTGACCTCATCCATGATGCTCATGGGGCCTCCCTCGCTGTCCTGTGCTCAGGTGAACTCCTTCGAGCAGCTGTGCATCAACTACACCAACGAGAAGCTGCAGCAGCTCTTCAACCACACCATGTTCATCCTGGAGCAGGAGGAGTACCAGCGCGAGGGCATCGAGTGGAACTTCATCGACTTCGGGCTGGACCTGCAGCCCTGCATCGAGCTCATCGAGCGGCCGGTGAGGGCCCACGCCACACTCGCATGCGTGTGGCCTCTTGCAGTCAGCATGTGGACCCTGCTCGCTCTCCGTCTGTGCACGCTTCCCCCAGCACTGAGTCCTTGTGAACTCAGTCATACTCTCCCTTAACCCACATTATAAATCAAAGGTATTTCCTTTTTAAAATTTCTTCTTCCTTCCCTCCCTCACCTCCTTCCCCTTCCCCTCTTTCCCATTCATTTATTTCCAAAGTCCGTAGTCTTTGTTTTGTTTCCTGATGCATCCTAAACTGCTAGAACTGTGCACATAGTAGTTGCCCAGTAAACAATTGTTGAACGACTATTTATTGAGTAGCTACTATGTGCTAGTTCCTCTTAAGGATCTAGGGATGTAACCGTGAATGAGGTGAACTTGGCCCCTGTCCTCCTAGTGGAGCAGAAAATAAACCCAGGCAAATAAAGCAACTGAACTCCTGATAAAGCCAACATGAAGAATGATTTAGGGAGGCCTGTTTTACACAGAGAAGTCAAGAAACACTTCCCAATTCTGACTTCAAAAAGTGAAGACCATTTCAGCAGAGGGAATGGCATGTGCAAATTAGGCTGTGCTCTTGACACCTTAGTTTAGACCGTCTCCCACAGGGAAGCACTTTGCTAAAAGGAACCCTGAGGTGTATTTATATATAAAGCCGGAAGCGTGAAATCTTTGTGATGTTGTGGTGCTGCCCACCAGGGGGCAGCAGCAAACATGTTCTGTTGTTGGTGCCTACCCTTACATCAGCGCTGGTCCACTGGACGTACGATTTGGGGATAGGTTTTGCAGGGAGGAGACCAAAATGACGAGGGCATAAATCCATCTTTATATGTAGGCAGATATGGTAATAGAGCTCAGAGGCTGCCAACATGTGGGTTTGGGTGGCCTGCTCTTCCTGGCGATACTGAGGCCTGGGCCCCCGGGCTGTGATCCCACCCTTCTTGTCCTCCCCAGAACAACCCCCCGGGCGTGCTGGCCCTGCTGGACGAGGAGTGCTGGTTCCCCAAGGCCACAGACACGTCCTTCGTGGAGAAGCTGTGCTCGGAGCAGGGCAACCACCCCAAGTTTCAGAAGCCCAAGCAGCTCAAGGACAAAACCGAGTTCTCCATCATCCACTATGCCGGGAAGGTACCAGCGGAATGTCCCAGGGCCCCCTCTGTCCCAGGGAACTCAGGAGGGATGCTTGGAGTAGGGACACCTTGGGAATGGCAGAACCCAAAGGCGTCTGGTGTAAACCAAATCCCAAGCGAGGCCCGTTTATGATTTTGTCTAAGCGTCTGTAAGGGAGAAGATACATGTACTCCGCCCATGGTGGCCAGGCAGTTCTTGTATGGACTCTAAATCCTTCCTGCTGCAAGTTAAACCCAACAGGAAGAGCCACCCAGAATAGAGTGACCAGTAAACCTAATGCTGGCCTCAACAGGAATCTCCCTTATCATGGCCTTAGGTTTGCAATTGCCAGCCTGCGCTGTGATGGTTGTCACCATTGTCATTGTGAAATATTCCTCCTCCTCCTCATCATGTCATGGCTGTTAATGTGCAGGACCTGCCCCTGTGGCTTCTGAGGGCCCTGGATAATGTGGAAAGACTCAGCTTGGTCCGGCTTACAGAACCTGACAGTGTTCTATCGACTCTCCAGTATCCCCACTGCATCATGGGAACAGGCAGTGCCCTAAGCCAGGGGCTGGCAAAACACAGCCCCTGCTCCACCTCTGACCCACAGCCTGCTTCTGCAAATAGAGTTTTACTGGCACGCTGCCACGCCCATTTGGTTACATGACGTCAGGGCTGCCTTTGTGCTCCAATGACAGAGCTGAGTAGTTGTGAGACTGTACAGCCTACAAAACTGAAAATATTTGTGCCTTGGCCTTTACTAAAAAAAGTTTGCCCGCTTCTACCCTGTACTCAAGGAAGCACCTGTTCCTTAGGTACACAGAGGTAACGCTTTCTTTTCCCCACTTTATGAGTGGTTTCCTTTTAGTCCCCTTTCAGATCGGGCCCCGCCATCCCCAGAGAAGCCCGCGTCCCGTAATAACCCACCGGAGATATTTTACTGGTTCCTTCCATTTCATAGTCACAATCATGGCATGAAATCTTCGGCCATGATTATTAGTCAGGTCAGGTATTTATATCCATATGTCAAAATCTCCAAGTTACAAAACTTAGGTTCATCGTAGAGGGCAGAAGAGGTCTCCAAACTTAATTTAAAAACAAGAATTGTCAAAGCTTCTCTAGATGAGGGGAGAACTTTGGGTGTGAGGGAGGGTGTTTACCATCAGCAAAGCTCTCCCTGTCTCGGGTGGATAGGCATCCTTCCAGACCCCGGAGCAAGGGGGCTGCCTGGGAAGCCTTGCCAGGAGAACGCAAGAACAGAGACAAGGCCTCTGTGCACAGGGCCCTTTAAATCCTGATCTGCTGGTCTCTTCGTGGGAGTTTATGGATTCCCATCATGGCAGCTGCTAATGTCATTTCCTCTCTGACCTTGGGAGTTCTGGAAGGGAAACAGGAGGACTCGAGCCCTGCCCATTGTTCGCAACTGAAGCAGGAGCCCTTGACCCTTGCGGGTGGTTCTTGGCAGGTGGACTACAACGCCACCGCCTGGCTGACCAAGAACATGGACCCGCTGAATGACAACGTGACTGCCCTCCTCAACGCCTCCTCAGACAAGTTTGTGGCTGACCTGTGGAAGGACGGTAAGGCCCTGCCTGCTGGAGCTGGACAGCTGAACATGCAGGCCCCTCACCCTCCGTCCACTGCCCTGGTGCCCACGCCTGCTCCCCAGAGGGGCGGGCCTGTGTCGGGCTGCAGGAGAGGGCAGGGCTGGCAGGTGCTAGTGACGTCCTGTTGACACATTCAACCACTTCCTGAGCGGTGCCCTCTGAGTCCCTCAACCCCACACCTGGAACCCAGGGAGAAAGTCCTGAGATCAGGGTAAGGATGGAGGAAATAGCCTCTGAGGCATGGTGAGTTAGAGCGCCCCCATCTGGAGTCGGAAAGACTGCACCTCTGTCTCATCTCTGCCATACCCTTTCTGTCACTCAGGCGCCCTCAGGATTTCCCAAATAGATTAGTTGGAAAGCACTCCCACCAGGCCTCCCCTTCCCTATAGCCAGAGGAAGGGCATTGGCGGCAGAGGAAAGAATGGGGGGCCCAGAGTCTCTACCCTCCAGGCCTGCTGGTCTGGCCCGTTGCAGGGGTGCAGGGCCCCTGGCTGGGCCAGAGGCTGATGCTGCCCTTCACGTGCCCCGCAGTGGACCGCATCGTGGGGCTGGACCAGATGGCCAAGATGACAGAGAGCTCGCTGCCCAGCGCCTCCAAGACCAAGAAGGGCATGTTCCGCACGGTGGGGCAACTGTACAAGGAACAGCTGGGGAAGCTGATGACCACGCTGCGCAACACCACGCCTAACTTCGTGCGCTGCATCATCCCCAACCACGAGAAAAGGGTGAGGCACCCGCCGGCTCCTCTGGCTGTCAGAACGTGCCCTTGGGCGTCATCAGGGTCTGTGGGGGAGGGGAAGGCAGACAGGGCTAGAGGGGCAAGAAGGAAGCCTGACCTTCCCCCCCAAGGGCTCCATCTGGCATGGGGTAGAAGGTTGTTGAATTTGGTACCTATTCCCCATCCTGGAGGCAAAACAAGACAGGGAGGAAGGGAGACTGTCCAGAGATTTGCAGCCCTGGAATTGCTGTACAAGGTATCAAGTCACTCATTAATTCATTATTCCAATTGATATTTACTGTGTTCCTGCCTGTGCCAGGTGCTGGAATACAATGCTGGATAAATTGTCGTCCTGCCTGCAGGTTTCTTATAGTTCAGTGTAGCGATGCTTAGCTGCCGGCGGTTGTGTCCCCTACCCAGGGGACATTTGGCCGTGTCTGGGCACATCTGTGGTTGTCATAACTGGGAGGGGCTGCTACAGGCATCGGTGCACAGAGGCCAGGGATGCCGCTAAACATCCTACAGCACACAGGACAGCCCCACAGCAGAGAGTTATCCCACCCAACGTGTCAGCAGTGCTGACACTGGGAGATCCGTGGGAGAGGCAGACGCACAAGCTGGTCTCCGTGACGCAGTGTGGCAAGTCACGGAAACTCCCAGCAGCTGGGGCTCCCTCTCCAGCATCTCAGGGCTGCGGGAAAGCTTCTCCGAGAATGTGCACTGGGAGTGGCATCATCTTGTTGAAGTGGAGGGCAGGGTCGGGGGGCACCCTGGGCAGAGGGGCCAGTAAAACAAACATGTGGAGGTAGTAAGTGAAGGATCTTGGCAAGAAAACACAAGGTAGGTGGTTTCACATTGCTGTGATGGTGTGAGGCAGGGGTTGGGACGAGATGGAGCTGAATCAGTAGATATGGATTACGGGATTCCTTGTGGGGTGACCAGAGGTTGGCCTTCCTTCTGTGATACCATTGGGGCTTTTAAAAGTGGGGGCATGTCATGATCAGGTTTGCATTTTAGAAACCAAGTGAGGGGACGAGGGGACAGGACTAGGGGTGAGAAGACCAGGTAGGAGGCTGTGGTGGTTGTCTGGGCAAGAGAAGACCATGGCAAGTGGACAGCAGTGACGATAGCCAATGGAGAGAAGCGGGTGGACTGGGAGATATTTGGGAGGTAGGAGCTATAGAACTGGTGATGGACAGAAAATAAGGAAGAGAGAAGGGACAAGGGAGCCCCAGTTTCTAGCTCGGTGATGCTAACACCACCAAATACAAAAGAGTTGTTATCTGAACCCTCAGCTGAGACCTCACCTGGTACCCCTGTTTATTCCTGGTGGCCTGGTGAGGTGGGTCACCCAGGCCTGAGATTCGGGGCCTGCTGCTCCCGGAGCCCCAGACCTGGTGGTCCACTGCCCTTTCTGCCTTTGCAGTCTGGCAAGCTGGACGCGTTTCTAGTGCTGGAGCAGCTGCGGTGCAATGGGGTGTTAGAAGGCATCCGTATCTGCCGCCAGGGCTTCCCCAACAGGATTGTCTTCCAGGAGTTCCGCCAACGGTGAGCCTGCTGGGGCGGGCACGGGTGGGGTGGTGGGTGAGCGGGGCCAGCAGAGGGAGGGATGAAGGAGAGGCTCTCAGTTGGTGACTTCTGCCCTGTGTCTCAAGGTACGAGATCCTGGCCGCGAACGCCATTCCAAAAGGCTTCATGGATGGGAAGCAGGCCTGCATTCTCATGGTGAGCTTACCCCCAGCCCTGCCCCAGAAATCCAGCTGCAAACCTCCCAGGCTCTGGTGGCACTACCAGGAGCTGCTTTGGAGGTGACCTTCCTTAAACAGGCTTAACCCCTGGCCACAAGGTACGGCTGAGAACAGGAACCCTTGTCCTCCTTCCTTCTGCAGATCAAAGCCCTAGAACTCGACCCCAACCTGTACAGGATTGGACAGAGCAAAATCTTCTTCAGAACCGGCGTCCTGGCCCACCTGGAAGAGGAGCGAGACTTGAAGATCACCGATGTCATCATGGCTTTCCAGGCCATGTGCCGTGGCTACCTGGCTAGAAAGTAAGGACCCGCCTACTCTCACCTCCTCACAAACACAGATGGAAAACACAATTTTCAGGAGGCTTTTTGGCCTCATGTTCTGATTCCCTGAGCTAAGAGGCCTTCTGCTGTAAGATGCTCCCACAGATTGAGTGACGCCTTTTTCCAGAGGGGGAAGAAATGCTATGTTTTAAGACGTGCACTAGTTATAAGAACAGGCGCGAAGGAGTTAGGACCTTGGCTCTGGAGTTTTAGACCTGAGTTCTTATCCTCGCTCCCCCACGTATTTGCTGATAGACCTTGGGCAAGTTACTCTACCTCTCTGAGCCTCCAGTCTCTCACTGGAAAAGAGCATATCCATGCCTGCCTGGAACTGGCCATGAGGAGTCAATGAAATGCTGCCTGGAAAGGGTTGAGGACGGCGCCTGCTTGTCATTTCAGAAGTGTGAGACCATAATTAAGTGGCGGAGGAAAGAGTATTTAGCTGTACCTATAGCCTTATGTCCAAATGACAGGGTGTTGGAAGATCTGGTGCCCCTTCTGTTTCGGGAAGCCTGGGGGCCGTGTGAGGGTTAGGGTCCTCGAAAGTCACACCCCTAGAATGAGAGCAGGAACTGGTGGAGTAGCTCTGTCCAGGGCACATGTTATGATGAGGTACGGACCGTACTCATCTGCAGAGCCCTGATCGTGTCAAGCTGATTCTGTGCCAAGGGGACCCAAGATGGTCAAGGCCAGACTGGGAAGCTCTTGGTCCAGGGACAGACCTAACTTAACTTTCATAACTAACTTCTCTGTTGCTGTCCTTCCCACCTCCAGACTAACTGGGGCAATTTCACTCTCCAAGTTCACCTACACATAAGATGGCAGAGAGAGGAGGGTTGTACCCACTATTTTATGGTTTCTCAAACCTAATAGCCCTTAAACAGGAAGAGCGCTGGTTCTATGTTAGGTTCGGGACTTCTGAAATGTACCTGAGGAGGGAACAGGTTTGCCAGCTTTGGGGAAGACCTGGCACAGCCGGGTGTGTGCAGAGTGCCCCTAGGAATGCTATTGCATAGACTGACTTCCTCAGCGTTGTTTGGATCACAGCTCTGATTCCAGGGCATTTTGTGAGCGTTGGGTCTTCCATGCCCTCTCGCCTCCACATTACTTGCGTGGTCTGTGCTTAGACGATATGCCTGTGCTGATGCTCAGAGCTTCTGGAAGAAACTGAGCTGGAGAGAATGGGGGAGAGTTCCTGTGCAAGTCACAAAATCACAAGTACAAGAGACGGGTTTTGCTTTAGGATGATACAGGGCGGGACACTATGACAACACGGTGAGACATGTGTCGCGCCAACCAGGGCTTCTCTCAGCTCCCTGTCCCCCTCCCCAGGGCCTTTGCCAAGAGGCAGCAGCAGCTGACAGCCATGAAGGTGATTCAGAGGAACTGCGCCGCCTACCTCAAGCTGCGGAATTGGCAGTGGTGGAGGCTCTTCACCAAGGTGGGTGCTCCAGGCCCCACCCACCCTCTCAGGGCCCCCAGACCTGTTCACTCCAGATGCCCTGGATGTGGGACTGGAGATGGTTGACAGTGGGTGTGCTCCTGAGGACTTGAGATCAAACTTTGCTTGTTGACCATCCTCCAGGCCAGTGAGGTGCATCTGATGAAGGCCCACCTTCTTTGGCACATGGGTTACAGCCATGACCTTAACACAGGGCCAGAGAATTTCCATCACCACAAGGATTTCTCACGGTCTGCTTTTATAGCCACACCCACTGTCCTCCGTGGCCACATTCATTTCCTTTCATAGTCCCTGGCAAGCACTATCCGTTTCTGGTTCTAAAATTTTGTCATCTCAAGAATGTTATGTAAATGAGGTCATGCAGCGTGTCACCTTTTGAGACTGGCTTTTTTTTTTTTCCACTCCGCACCATTCTCAGGAGATCCATCCAGGCAGTTACAGGCATCGATTGTTTGATTCTCTGGGTATAACTTGTCCTTGCAACCTGGCTGCTGAAACACGCCAATTGCGCCAAGACATGC
Source organism: Micronycteris hirsuta (assembly GCA_004026765.1). Classification (NCBI taxonomy): domain Eukaryota; kingdom Metazoa; phylum Chordata; class Mammalia; order Chiroptera; family Phyllostomidae; genus Micronycteris; species Micronycteris hirsuta. Next base: position 105,285 of record PVJI01002820.1, on the reverse strand, counting down.
TCTGTTGCGGCAGACACGGTTTCCTCTTGCGTGCCACTAAGTGTGTAAATTGGCACAAATCTTTCTCCTTGAGCAAATATTTATGGAGCATCTGTCGTGCACCGGGCGTGCACAGGTGCTGAGGGGATACAGCCATGGACAGACAGCATGGGCTCTGGCCTCTTGAACATTCTGGTAGAGTGGGGAGCAGACAATGAGCAGATAATGACAGGAACAAATAGACAATGGCAATTAGGGTGAGTGCGTGAAGGAAGTCACAGTGTGTGTGACGGGGGCTTCCCTAGTGCCGAGCGGGGCTTGAGCACAGGAGTCAGCCTGGAAAAGAACAAGGGGGAGCAGCTTTTTGAAATGTTCATCCCTATAGGCCCAACGTCTTAAAGACTGACTTAAGAAAGCCACCTGTGATCAAGAAAATCAGGAATTAGAGGTGTTTATTGTGGCCTGGTTTGCAACAGCGAATTTCCAATGTCCAGTCCTGACTGGCTGATTAATTCAATAAGGCTCTTTCATTCATGTGGGTTATCTTGTTTTAAGTAATAAAAGTGCATAAAATTGGCAGCATGATCTCGAGTGTATTTTTTGAATGTATAGGAAAAAAGACTGGAAGGAAATGCTAACAATGATAATAATGATCTTGACAGGGAGGTAGGATGTGGAGATTTTTTTTTTCCTTTTCTCCTTGGAAGGAAACATAACAATTTGTAGCAGATGGGACTAAATGGGAGGAGGGGAAGTTTTCTCCTTTCACTGTACACCTTTTTCTGTTGCCCTAATTTAGGGTATCTCAACCTCAGCACTATTGGTATTTTGGGGTGCATGATTCTGTGTTATACATTCTATAATGTTTAGTGGCATGTCTGGAATCTACCCAGATGCCAGTAGCATCCCCTACCCCAGTTGTGACAGCCAAAACTGTCCCCCCAAATTGCCAAATGTCCCCTTGGGGTGGAGTAAAACTGTCCCTAGCTAAGAAGCACTGATATAATTTATTACAAGATGGTATCCCTCATGCCATGAAAATAAATGATGGGCTGACTGTGTGCGTGCAGGTGAAGCCCCTGCTGCAGGTGACACGGCAGGAAGAGGAGATGCAGGCCAAGGAGGAGGAGCTGCAGAAGATCAAGGATCGGCAGCAGAAGGCAGAGAGTGAGCTCAAGGAGCTGGAGCAGAAGCACTCACAGGTAATGGGCAGGGAGTGTGACAGACCGCAGAGGGAGGGCCGAATGCCTGCTCCTGGGGGACTCACTGGCTGCCTCCCCACCCCTGGCATGCAGCTGGCCGAGGAGAAGAACCTGCTGCAGGAGCAGCTGCAGGCAGAGACGGAGCTGTACGCCGAGGCTGAGGAGATGCGGGTCCGGCTGGCAGCCAAAAAGCAGGAGCTGGAGGAGATCCTGCATGAGATGGAGGCCCGCCTGGAGGAGGAGGAAGACCGGGGCCAGCAGCTGCAGGCAGAAAAGAAGAAGATGGCCCAGCAGATGCTGGTAAGGCACCGCAGTGGCCACCCCTGGTGGATACCAAGTCACTTGACCCTCACTGCAGGCCTGGGGGTGCTTGGACAGGTAGCGACCGAGGCTTGGAGAGGAGCGGCTATCTGCCCACACAGGTCTCCTCTAAGTCCCACTCTGTTCTGCCCTGCCTCCTATGTGCTTTTATTTTTTGTCCTAACAGCAATGCTGTGTGAGGGGTAATTATATTGCTGCAGAACAAAACGCCCAAAATAAACATTTATTTCACTTAGCAATCTGACAGTGGCTTAGCTAGATGGCTCTGGCTCAGATCTCTCATGAAGTTACAGCCAAGAGGTCAGCTGGGGCTGCAGTCATCTGAAGGCTTGCCTGGGGCTGGAGGACCCACTTCCCTGGGGCTCACGGCATGGCTGTGGGCAGGAGGCCTCGGATCCTTGCCATGTGGGCTTCTCCATGTGGCTGCTTGAGTGTCTTCACAACATGGTGGCTGGCTTCCCCCAGAAGGGGCAAATCAAGAGAGAGGACAGGGGAAGAAGCCACAGTGCCTTTTTTTTTTACTAATTTTTTTCTTCTTTTATTACTTCTAAAGAGATAGGAAGTGGGGGAGAAACAGAGGGAGATAATCATTGATCAGTTGCCTCTTGCCTATGCCCCTACTGGGGACCAAACCCACAGTCATGTGCCCTATCCGGGAATTGAACTCACAACCTTTAAGTTTGCAGGATGACACCCAACAACTGAGCCACACTGGCCAGGGTGCCGCAGTGCCTTTTATAGCGCTGGTGTTACACTCCATCACTTCCTTTGGATTTGGTCAGAAGCAAGTCACTAAGCCCTGCCCACACTCTAGGGGAGAGGAATTAGGCTCCACCTTTGGAAGGAAGAGTATAAATTGTGGTTGCATTTCAAAACCACCATGATGCCTTCTGTCCCCATTTTACAGATGAGGAGACTGAGGCTCCATGAAGCAAAGTGGCCTGCTCAAACCTTTATTTCCAATGAAAGAAGACTGCAGAGCACTGGGGGTCAACAGGCCCATCCTCTGTGTCAGTCAGTTGCCAGGGATCCATGAGAGTGAGTTTTAAGCAAGGCTGTGATTCTTTCTTTTCCCGCGAAGGACCTGGAGGAACAGCTGGAGGAGGAGGAAGCTGCCAGGCAGAAGCTACAGCTTGAGAAGGTTACAGCTGAGGCCAAGATCAAGAAACTGGAGGATGACATCCTGGTCATGGATGATCAGAACAATAAACTGTCAAAAGTGAGTGGAGTTGGGCATCCGCGTTCTAATGACAAGCTCACCAGGGACACAGATTCCAGATTATTTTCTTTTTTTTGGCCAAATAAAAGGTATTGAAGGCCAAGGAAAGGGTTACTTCCTGGGACGAGATGGCTTCATAATGGCCATCTGGATGCAGGGCTCCCACGGAGCAAGTCTCGGCAACACATGGCCAGTGGAACCCCAAGTTGGGCAAAGGAGGCAAACGTGCCTGAGACTTTGGGCCCGCTCCCACTTCCTCATGGACCATGTCCAGTTAGTAATAGGGTGACCAGCTGTCCTGGTTTGCCTGGGATGGAGGGGTTGGGATGTGCGACGTTCAGCACCAGAACCAGAAAAGTCCCAGTGTGAAGAGGATGAGTAGGTCACCCTAGTCAGTCACCTCTAACCAGCCCCACCGAGGACAGGCTCCTTTCAGTTCTTTCAGCTAGATGTCAGCAGGGTGCCTGCCACGAGCTAGGCCCTGTTAGGTGCCAGGGAATGCATGGTAAGGAGGACCATGCCCTTGTGGGGCTTATACTCTATTGGTTCAGCAAATAGAACATCATACACATAACCATTAACTACCATCGTGATCAGGATTCTGAAGGAGGTGTTCCCTATATTATGAGAAGAGCACTAGGAGTGGAGGCAGGTTATTCAGGGAAGGCTTCCTGGAGGAAGTGACCTTTAAGTGGAAACCTAAAGACTGAGGAGCAGTTACAGGGAGAGGGGGCAGAGGCACATCCCAGGTAGCTGGATCCATCTGTGCAAAGGCCCTGAGGCAGGCAGGAAGAGCTGGCATGTAACAGGAGGGGAAAGAGGTCTCCATCAGCTGGAACATGGAAGTATGAGGGGAGGAGTGGCATGAGATGAGAAATGGCCAACTTTTGGCAATTAAGGGACTTCTCTTCACCATTTCAAACTCTAGGCTGTATTTGATTATAATGGGGGCTTCCTTTTCAACTGTTCATCTGGAAATTACTAAAAGTCAGACATAGAGCCTGAAGAAAAAACAAAAACTCACAGTGTTTCTTTTTCTTTCCCCCAACAGGAACGAAAACTCCTTGAAGAGAGGATTAGTGATTTAACGACGAATCTTGCAGAAGAGGAAGAAAAGGCCAAGAATCTTACTAAGCTGAAAAATAAACACGAATCTATGATTTCAGAACTGGAAGGTAAACCAGCTACCCAAAGAGGCTTTGAACCAGTATTTTAAAACTAGGAAAATCAGAGAGGAGATTTCAGAATGGCAGATTATTTCAAGAAAGATAAACCCTCTCCAGGCCCCCCAGTCACCCTTAGTCAACATACATTAATAATCAAAGGTGCTTCTCATCAGGACTGCCTGGCCTTCACTGGGATAGTGGCGCAGGCGTGACTGTCACCGGCGAGTGATGTGTGTGCGTGTGCGTGTGCGTGCATTTCCTCCGTGCGAATGCTTGAGCAGAAAGGCTCGTCCTCCCGGAGTCTTTCTGGTGGCTTCCACCTCCTGAAGGGCCCCTGGCTTTGTCTAGTGCGGCTGAAGAAGGAGGAGAAGAATCGGCAGGAGCTGGAGAAGCTGAAGCGGAAGCTGGAGGGAGAGGCCAGCGACTTCCACGAGCAGATCGCTGACCTGCAGGCACAGATCGCCGAGCTCAAGATGCAGCTGGCCAAGAAGGAGGAGGAGCTGCAGGCGGCCCTGGCCAGGTAGTGAGGCCATGGCCTGCGTGTTCCCGGGCCCCTGCCAATCAGCAGCGGCCCCAGTCTTCCTCTTCTTCCAGGCAGGCCTCCACCTCATGCAAGGCATCCCCAAGCCAGGCCTTCTAGAACACCAGAAGGCCTGCTTGCACCTCCAGAGCCATGCCTTTGACTTTCCCCTCTTCCCTCCAAACTCACCCCTCTTTGCGTCTCCCATGGTGTCTGTCTTTGGATGCCCAGGCCTTTCTCGTCCACACCCCAGTCCTGCATTTCCAGTCGGGCACGGGGCCCTTCCATGGCATCTCGCACACCACCTGTCTGAGGCTGGAATGACCCTCCCCCTCAGGCCCTCCTTTGAGGCTCCCCTTTTTGTGAATGCCAGTCTCCTCCCTGGCCTTTGCCCTCCCTGCTCCTCCCACAGCTAGCAGGCAGCAGTCCTGAGTCTGCCAGCCCTTTGACACACGGCCCTCCTCCCAGCTCTGAGTTGGCTCCGCCCTAGTGGCCTCGCACTGGGAATATTACTTGTTTGCTCACTGTGTGCTAAGCTCTTTTTTAAACAGTATCTTCACAGATACCGGGCCAAGTATACTGCCATTCTCTCTGTTTCACTGAGGAGGAGGAGGCTGGGCCAGGGGAGGTGAAGGAACGTGTGACTGCCACCCAGCTTTTGAGAGCAGAGCTGGGATTCGAGCCCCAGAGCTTTCTGATTGAGTCCCTGGTCAGCTCTGTCCGTGCCACATGACAGAACGAGAGTGGTGGACTAGAAACCTCACTTTGCGTCATGAACCTGCTCAAAAAACTCTGCTGGCTTGTGCAGGAAAAGCCAGGTCTTCGCCTGGCACTCACGGCCCCCGACCCTCCGCAGTCTGACCCCAGCCCAGCAGTTTTGCTTCCTCCCTACTGCCGCCCCTTCACAGGGACAGCGCAGGCACTGTGCTCACCTTGCCCAGCCCGTAATCTTGCCTCTGTGCCTCCCTCATGCTGTTCCTTTCTTCCCATCATGGGCACGACCAGAACCCAGCTCCCCCAGATGCCAGGAGGGAGCTCCCTCCATGAAACGTCCAGCTCCATGGCACTGGGACAGTGCTGCTCACGTCCCCCTGACCTGTGCTCACTGCGCCTTCCAGACCTCGAGCCCTGGCTTCAACCTGGCCCCACGCAGGGCCTGGCCCAGGGCCTCGCGTGGAGCACTCACTCACTCACTCACTCGCTCACTGTTTGAGCAAAGGGAAGAAGGAACAAACAAGTATACCAAGGAGGAATAATTGTCCAGTGTTCAGAAAGCAACTATTAAGCCCCTTCTGTGAATTAGTCACCGTGCTAGCCTGGAGCCGGTGCTTTGCATTCACACACACACAGACAACTGTGACCTATTTTTTATGTCAGACCTTGAAACGCATCATGTCTTATGTAAATCTCCAAGCAGCCCAGTGTCACAGGAGGGGATCCACTGTGTCTTGGGGCTGTGGATGGAGCATGGCTTGGAATCTAGAGCACAACTGGTTGGTGTCAGAAAACAACTTTGGGCCACGTGTGAGACAGCAGAGGCCTGGGACCCCGGGGTCTTATCCTGGCGACCTGTCCCTGGCAGGCTTGACGATGAGATTGCTCAGAAGAACAATGCCCTTAAGAAGATCCGGGAGCTGGAGGGCCACATCTCAGACCTGCAGGAGGACCTGGACTCAGAACGGGCTGCAAGAAATAAGGCTGAGAAGCAGAAGCGAGACCTGGGGGAGGAGCTGGAGGCACTGAAGACAGAGCTGGAGGACACCCTGGACAGCACGGCCACCCAGCAGGAGCTCCGGTGAGGGGGGCCCGCTGTCCCGCCGCACGGATGGGAGGGCTGGCATGGAGGAGCGAGCCCCAGCAAACCCTGAGCCACGGGGCTCCGCAGGCCCTGCAGTCAGTGTGCTGACTGCGTTTTTCTGTAACTGACATAAGTGCACTTATTTTCAATCTTATCGTTTCACACCACAATAGTGGGACATAGAGAACGATTTGAAAACTAGAAAAGCAGACACCAAAAACATTGCCCTTACTCCCCCCACTGTTAACATGTTGGGGTATTTACTTCCTGTGTTTTCGTGCGTGTCTATGTGTGCAAGTAGATCTCCCCCAGCTCCGGCCGCCACGTGTGTGTATCTAAGTCTTGTGTTAAACTTTTAAAATAACATCAGACTGGTCTTTTTATTTAAGATTCACAGCGGGTGATCACACAGACAACAGCAAAACAGCTACAGGTCACCTGCTAGAAAATGAATGCTGTCTTTAGCAGAACTAGGTCGCTTATTCATTCAATAAACATACAAGTGTAATTTGAGAGCATCTGTGTCAGGTGCTGCGCTAACATTGAGATTTATGTCCCACACTTTGGGTTTTGTGCTGCAGCACTGGCCTGTGCCTAGAAGCCAGCACATTATTCAGTCCCCTTCCTACCTGGCCAACAACAGAGAAAAGCCCGGTGCAGTATTTAAAAGTGTGGGCTCAGAGTCAGACTATTTCCGGTCCTACACACAGGGGTTGTAACAACACCTGGAAGCTGTTTTCCCTCTCCTAGCCTAGTTTCCTCATCTGTAAAATGGAAATCGTAATATATGTGCCTCTTAGGGTCATTCTGAATATTATGAGATGATGTATTAAAGAACTTAGGTCAGGACCTGGCATACAGTAAGTGCTCAATAAATACGAGCTAATATTAATATTTCAAGAACATTTTGCCAGTCATTTTGCAATTCTTTCAACAATATTTTGTGTATTTGTTTGCTGGCTCTGAGAAAGTCTAGGCACTCCTTATTTTGCAGCTGAGGAAATTCCAGGTCCAGGGACGTTGGGTGACTCACCTGAGGTCACACAGCTAGGAAGAGGTGGTGACGGAACGTCAGCTCTGGGTCCTTTGCCCAATGCTGTCTGAGGTGAGCCCCATCCCACCCCGGTGGCCATGACTGTGTTCTTCCTGTTCAGGGCCAAGAGGGAGCAGGAGGTGACGGTGCTGAAGAAGGCCCTGGATGAGGAGGCGCGATCCCACGAGGCGCAGGTCCAGGAGATGAGGCAGAAGCACACGCAGGCGGTGGAGGAGCTCACTGAGCAGCTCGAGCAGTTCAAGAGGGTGAGTGACTGTCACAGCTTTGGTGACGCCACACCAGGGTCTGGACTGAGACGAGTAACAGGCTACACAGGATTCTAGTGATAACGACAGCAGCCAGCGTTGATTCACCGTGGACTGTCGCTATGGCCAGTGGTCTTCACACCACCCCGAGATAGGTCCTGCTAAGCCCATTTTACACACGAAGAAAGACAATGTCCTGTATTTCATTTCCAGGGGTGAGTTTTTTAACTTGAGACGTCCTGCTACATTGCTTCCCTAACGTCTGAATTAATTACATCGCCCTCAGTGCTACGGCTTCCCCACATCCCTGCATTTTTTTAAAAAAAATATATTTTATTCATTATGCTATTACAATTGTCCCATTTCCCCCCTTTTTTCCCCTCTACTCCCACCTCCCCATTCCCCACCCTTTAGTTTTTGTCCATGGGTCATACACATAAGTTCTTTGTCTTCTACATTTCCTATACTACTCTTAACCTCCCCCTGTCTGTTTTCTACCTACCATTTATGCTACTTATTCTCTGCACCTTTTCCCCGTCTCTCCCCCTTCCACTCCCCTGTTGATATCTCTCCATGCCTTATATAAATCCCTTTAACATTTCATATAATAAAGGCTGGGTGTTGATAAACTCCTTGAACTTGATCTTATCTGGGAAGCACTTTATCTGCCCTTCCATTCTAAATGATAGCTTTGCTGGATAGAGTAATCTTGGATGTAGGTCCTTTCCTTTCATGACTTGGAATACTTCTCTCCAACCCCTTCTTGCCTGCAAGGTCTCTTTTGAGAAATCAGCTGACAGTCTTATGGGAATTCCTTTGTAGGTAACTGTCTCCTTTTCTCTTGCTGCTTCTAAGATCCTCTCCTTATTTTTAATCTTGAGTAATGTAATTATGATGTGTCTTGGTGTGTTCCTCTTTGGGTCCAAGTTCTTTGGGACTCTCTGAGCTTCCTGGACTTCCTGAAAATCTATTTCCTTCACCAGTTTCGGGAAGTTCTCCTTCATTATTTGTTCAAATAAGTTTTCAATTCCTTGGTCTTCCTCTTCTCCTTCTGGCACCCCTATGACTCAGATGTTGGGATGTTTAAAGATGTCCTGGAGGTTCCTGAGCCTCTCCTCAGTTTTTTTAATTCTTGTTTCTTTATTCTTTTCTGGTTGCACATCCCTGCACTTTCTAAGTCCCCCAGAAACTAGACTAAATGGCTACAGCTTTACCTACACGTGGTAGGAGTTTGCATCTGTTTAACACATTAAGCACAGCATCAGTCCTTGGGGACTGACAGTGAACTTTCCGTTTGGGTGACATTGGTGTGTGGGACCGGCAGTATCAAGGTTAAAAAATAAATGTAATTTTAATGAAGTTTTACACTGGCCGCACCATTGTGCGCCTGTTTATACTCTAACTCAACACCTGTCGAGTGGTTGCCGCCCGCCGCCTGAACGCAAAGCCCAGCAAAATCGGCTCCGCATTTAACGTGTGAAGTGTCCTTCTGTGAGCTGGGTCACTTCCTCTTCTGTCAGACTCTCAGCATTTCCTGTATATTCCAATAATGTTAGCCGTCCCTCATGTAGCACTGGTAATAGGCCAGACACTGTTCCAAGGTTTTACAAACCCTCATTTAATTTTACCCCTGATCTTTGTTCAAATGCAGATCTCCAGGCCCCACACTCTGAAAAGCGCTGTGCAAGACTGAGCTCCCCTCGCTCTCCAAGTGATTAAGGACACTTGTCCATACCCCCTTGTCACTTGTCACATGGGATATGAATACCAATCTTCAACGTTTCATCAGGTCTTTATATATTTTAGACAAATGAGCTTTTGTTAATTACAACAACATAGTTCCCTTTTCGATTGGCTTCCCTTTTTAATGTTCACAAGTTATTTTTAATATAATTTGAACCCAGACGGGCTATTCCCACCTTCTGAAATATGCTCTGGGCAGCAGTAAGGTGTGTGTGTCCCCTTTGACTTCATGGATGGAAGAGTGGGGCCCCAGGAAGGGTAACTGACTGTCCTCACGCCAGATGGTCATCAGAGCGGGGCTGGGGCCAGAAATCAGGCCCACGGTTCCCAGCCAGGCCTCTGTGGACTGACTCTGGCTAACCTCAGTAGCAGACCACATGCATCCGTTTCTGACTCCTGCCCACGTCTCAGGTGCGCTGAAAAAGGGCACCACTGTATTTTACCTCTAGCGGCTTTGGTACAGACTTGGAGCCCTGGTCCCATAAGGTTGTTGGGAAAATTTTTATTATCATTCCTGCCTGGTCTCCCCTTACACATGTGTGGTTTTGCCACAGTTTGGGGGTCTTCGGCTGGCCTAAGGCTTTAGGGGGCCCCAAATCCTCTGGGATCCTTATCAACCTGCACTGTTTCCCCTAGAGGCACCTGTCCCCGTCTGAGGAGCTGACAGCTCAGCTGTGCCTGGGACAGAGGAATGGCTTCTCTGAGGCTGCCTGGACACTGCACGGCGCCTTCCTAGGGCCTGCAGGAAAGCCAAGTGCTGCTCCCTCTGCCCTTGGGACCCACACACTTTTCTCTTGCTTCTTTTACCACCCCGCCCTCTAGCCCAGGAAATAAGCCCCCTCCATTCTCCTGCTTTTGCCCTAGACACTATTTTTTCTTAGGGAAATTGATATGCCTACAGGTACTGATTAGATAAAATGACTTTCTCTTAACTATCACCAAAAAGCAGTGTGCATTTGATGATAAATGTGATGGATGATAGGGAGTGGTGGGGACTAGGGCCAAGTCAAGTATGGCTGACCCATCTATGTATAGGACCAGCTACTACTTAGAACCAGCAGATAACTGCCTTGGAGGAAGGCAAGACTCCTGCGTCCAGATATTCAGTTTACTTTTTTGAAAATCAGAATTAGTGAGGTATATGCAGTAAAATTCACCAATTTCAAGTGTATAGCTCACATATTTGACAAATGCAGGCATCTGGGTAATCACCACCAGTCCTGATATAGGACATTATATTATTTAACAGAGAAGCTGGCGGTCCATGGTTTTATGACATTTCTTTATTAAAATGTTAGCAAGTAAGTTTTCAAAAAGTAATGAAGGGTCCAATGGGACATGACAGCAGGTTGGCTGCAGCCCATGGGGATGCCAATTTGTCAGATGCTCTTTAGGAAAACGGAATCGGAAGTCTCCCTGTGATTCTGTGTTCCCCAGCCTGCCGTGTTCCTCCCCTGAGGATTTGCACAGGTCCCCGGACCTACCCGAGGGAGGGGAAAGGACGGAGGCGGATTCCTCAACGACAGAGGTTCCCATCTCAGGACGTTCTCCCAGCATGGCTGTAACACCTTCCCTCCCCTCTGCTCCTTGGGCCAGGCCAAGGCCAACCTGGACAAGAACAAGCAGACGCTGGAGAAGGAGAACGCAGACCTGGCGGGTGAGTTGCGGGTCCTGAACCAGGCCAAGCAGGAGGTGGAGCACAAGAAGAAGAAGCTGGAGGTGCAACTGCAGGAACTGCAGTCCAAGTGCAGTGACGGGGACCGGGCCCGCGCTGAGCTCAACGACAAGGTCCACAAGCTGCAGGTGAGGTGGCAGCGCAGGGACATCTGTGTTACCCGCTCTGCAAGGGATGCAGTGCTTCTGGCTGCAAAGCAAGTCGGTTTCCTCTCGTTACATTCCCAAGTAGATGAGGTGGTCACCCTGCCCGATTTAATCATTAAGAACCTTCACCCATTCATTCCACAAGTATTTACTGAGCACCTGCTCTAGGCCAGGCGCTGTGTTTAATGCTGAGGTACTGACACAACATCAGGGAAGACAGACACTGTTCCTGCCCCAGGAGAACACTAGCCTAGTGGAGGGAACGGCATTAATAATCACAAAAATGAGTGTGAAATGATGCTGGAAAGGGGTGGCACCTAATATAATAAGCACACATAACAAGGGGACCTGGCCCACGGGAGGAGTCAGGAAAGGCTTCCCTGAGGATGTGTGGCCTGACAGACAAGGTAGAGGAAACAGCACGTGCAAAGGCCCCATTGTAAGTGGGAAATCAGATCACGTAAGGCCAGCAGAGCTGGAACGCCAAGCTGGAAGAGGAAACGTGGTACAAGATGGGACTAGAGGGGCAGGCTGTGGCCAGATGACACAGCGCCTGCCTTCGAGGCCCTATTATAGGTACATTGGTGTTTGCTCTGGGATGGGAAGCCACTGATGGGTTTTGAGCTGGGGAATGACACGGTCTGTTTACCTTTGGTCTTATTTAGCATTGAATAGACATTTGGCCCTCTTTTCCCTTCTGGGATGTGGCCCAACTTCTGATAAATATTTAATGTGCTAATAGCCAGGGATGAAAGAGCAGGGGAAGCATTAAATATGATTTTTTTCCAAATGTAGTTGAGATCAGGGGGTTTGCTCCCTAATACAAGCAGTGTCCTGGGGGAGTGAAGATTCTTGTGTCCTCATCGTCCATGTGAAGAGGACGGATGGTAGGCTGATGATCTCCGCAAGGGCCTGCTCGGAGGCACTGGGCAGGGGCAAAAGCAGAGAAAGCGGTAGAGGACTTTTTACCTCTAGTGTTTGCACCTTTCCTTTGGCCACAAGGGTCAGTGAAAGGGCAAAGAGTAGGTGTTTGGGAGAGAGGTGGTGGGGTGGTGGGGACAGGGCCCCTTGGAAGCGAAGGTGCCATCCGCTGCCCCTTCTCCAAGTCTAGGGAGGGGGCGAGTCCAGAGCATCTCACAGGGTGTTAGACCTACTGCTCCATCTTTGCCAACTTTGGCAAGGATCCAGGACAATTTCATGGAATAAGTACCCAGTCAGTAAAGTCTGGGGCTTTGACACATCCTTAGAACTGGCATTCCCAACATGCAGGCAATGCCCTTCCCTTGGGGGCCACCGTGATCAGGCCCCATGGCTCATGGGTACTTCTCAACCGATGGATGCCGCAAGTCGGTGGTATCACGTGAGTAAAAAGTGCTCCTCTTACTGAAAGAGGATCCTGTTCTAGAGGTTCCAACTAACCACACATTCTTGGCACCTTCAGAATGAAGTAGAAAGTGTCACAGGAATGCTCAACGAGGCGGAAGGGAAGGCGATCAAACTGGCCAAGGATGTGGCATCCCTGGGGTCCCAGCTCCAGGACACGCAGGTGGGTATCCAATCACATCATCTGGAGGGACCTGGAGCAGAACCTTCTTGGGGGTGGAGCCCTGGGACTTCCGTGTGTCCTCTGTGTAGGAGCTGCTTCAAGAAGAAACCCGGCAGAAGCTCAACGTGTCCACCAAGCTGCGCCAGCTGGAGGATGAGAGGAACAGCCTGCAGGACCAGCTGGATGAGGAGATAGAGGCCAAGCAGAACCTTGAGCGCCACATCTCAACTCTGAACATCCAGGTGCTGGCTGTGTGTCCTTGCTTTTCTGGGCCCAAGGCCTCCAGGGTAGATCAGGGGATCTGATTTGTGCCATTTTGCTTGGCTCACTGGCTCCCCCTGCTGTTGAATTTCTTCAGTGAGCAGAAGGTGGTCTTTGCTTCTCAGGGTCTGGGGGACAGGGGTGGGAATCACTCACTGCCCTCCTCTCACCGCACCTCCAACCCTGCCATCTCAGCTCTCCGATTCAAAGAAGAAGCTGCAGGACTTTGCCAGCACCGTGGAGTCCCTGGAAGAGGGCAAGAAGAGGTTCCAGAAGGAAATTGAAGGCCTCACCCAGCAGTATGAAGAGAAGGCAGCTGCTTATGACAAACTGGAAAAGACCAAAACCAGGCTTCAACAGGAGCTGGACGACCTGGTTGTCGATTTGGACAACCAGCGGCAACTGGTGTCCAACCTGGAAAAGAAGCAGAAGAAGTTTGACCAGGTAGGGGCTGCAGGGGTTCACTGCTGCCAGCCGGGAGAGTCAGGTCTGCGAAGCATCCGGTGCGGCTGCTGTGGCGGTATCCCTCCAGAGGCCAGCATGCTTTGGTGACCGTGAGACAGCAGGACTCCTAGGTCAGAGAGAGGAGAGTGGCAGTCTTGAAGGCTGTGACATTTCCAGCTGCCACCACCACAAGGGCCATCTGCACACCCAGTCACATGCCTTAGTTTTTAGCCCCAATAAGGAATGAGGTTTATTTATTTTATTCACTCAGCAAGTAGTTATTGAGTGCCTACTGAGTATTCCAAGTACTTAAAGTTTCTACCCATTAAATGCCACTTTTCCCTAACATTTCATTACGAAGGACTGCAAGCACACAGCGAAGGCGAGAACACTGGACAGTGAACACCTATATACCCACCAGCTGGTTTCGATATTTAACCATTTACCATACTCACTTCATCACATATGGATTTCTCTGGATGAACTCTGGATGATGTCTCTGGATAAGATATGAACCTGTCATTCATATCTTATTTTGGGGATGCATTTCAAAGCAAATTGTAGACACCTATATACTTCCCCCTTGATACCTCAGCATCATAGAGTAGGTTTTCTTTATAACATAATTTTGCTTCTTTTGAGGTAAAATTTACATAAAATAAAATGCACAAATCTTAAGGGTACACCCACTGAGTTCTGATAAATGCATTTATACCTGTATGATCCAAATCCCTAAATACCAACTTTTAATATATGTTATATAGACTTAGTAAACACCATCTGGTTTGCAAGTGACTCAGGGTTGTCCTAAAAATCCATTGGAAGGCTGTACTGGGAAGTGTGGGTGTTCTGAGTCCCCAGCTGGACTCAGAGCACGGGGCTTCTGACTGGCATGCTGACTCACCTTTTCCGCCAGACCAGCCGTCCGTCCTCTGTGCTGTCAGCTGGTCCTCACTGCAAGGGCCTGAGGTCCCTTTTATCACAGTCCTGTCACACAGTGTAGGTTTGAGTGTTGACTGTGCTGTTGGGGATCCCCTGTTACTTACCTGTTTTTGCTGAAAGGTGGAAGTCTGGTTTTTGGATGTTACGTACGTAATGTGCTGCTCTCAGAAGGTGAGGTGAATGTCAGTTTGGATTGTTCTTTGAACTGCTTCTCCAAGCGAAGGGATACGTGTGCACAGATCCACGGACACCCTCACCACTCCCCAGCTATCGCTCACAGGGCACTTTTGAGAGGTCGCTGCTTGTGGCCGTGAAACAAGGTCAGAGTGATTGGCAGGACTCAGTGTCACTCTGACCTCAGGAGCAATATGTTCTAACCAACATGGGCAGTGTTAGTACTTTCAAAACACTAGACTCAACAGGTGCCGGCTCTGCATTAGGTGAGTTGGAAGTCAGAAAGTGAGCTCGTTATAAATGATTTCCACAGCTCTCTAAATTACACGTGCACCTGGAAAAATACGGCAGGACGCAAGGTTTTGCAGGGATACGCAGCTGAACCTCGGGCATGCCTAGAGGTCAGTCGCCTCTTCTGTTGTGTTGTAGTTGCTGGCCGAGGAGAAAAACATCTCTTCCAAATACGCGGATGAAAGGGATAGAGCTGAGGCGGAAGCCAGGGAAAAGGAAACCAAGGCTTTGTCCCTGGCGCGGGCCCTTGAGGAGGCCTTGGAAGCCAAAGAGGAACTTGAGAGAACCAACAAAATGCTCAAAGCCGAGATGGAGGACCTGGTTAGCTCCAAGGATGACGTAGGCAAGAACGTAAGTTGCTCTTTATCATCCTAGCTTGTCTACATTTCACCAACCCGCCCAATCTGCTGTTTGTCAGTCCACGTGGGGCTTGGCTCTGGGCATCCTTCATGTTAAGTGGTCAGCGGGGATGGCAGGAGTCCCTTGGGCTGGTGCAAAGATGGGGCCTGGCTGGGAACAATATTTGGGGCTGGGGTCAGGGTCAAGGGATCTGAGAGGAAGGCTCTGGTCATGACTCCTGGTCATGCATCCTGTGGGGGGCAAAACCCATCTCCCTGACCCAAATTAGGGGCCTGTCACTGTGGTTGCTGGGCATTTTCATGAAGTCAACCCTCATGTAAAAGGTCCATGAGCTGGAGAAGTCCAAGCGGGCCCTGGAAACCCAGATGGAGGAGATGAAGACGCAGCTGGAAGAGCTGGAGGATGAGCTGCAGGCGACGGAAGATGCCAAGCTGCGGCTCGAGGTCAACATGCAGGCCCTCAAGGGCCAGTTTGAGCGCGATCTCCAGGCCCGGGATGAGCAGAATGAAGAGAAGAGGAGGCAGCTACAGAGGCAGGTAATCCGTGTCAGGGGAAGTGAGCGAACAGGGAACTGGGGTGGCCTGTTTCTTTCCTTCCATCACCACTTCTGGCCTTAGGGAGACTCTTTCCTCCCCTGAAACCTGGAGACGAGAAAACACCCACCTTGCAGGTGGCCGTGCCCAGTGAATGCCGGCTGGGCAGGGAGAGGACCCCCAGGAGGCAGCCCAGCCCAGCAGTGCACGATCTCTCTTCCCCCCTCAGCTCCACGAGTACGAGACGGAACTGGAAGACGAGCGAAAGCAACGTGCCCTGGCCACTGCAGCCAAGAAGAAGCTGGAGGGGGACCTGAAGGACCTGGAACTGCAGGCCGACTCAGCCATCAAGGGGAGGGAGGAAGCCATCAAGCAGCTGCGCAAACTGCAGGTGGGTGGTGCTGAGTGCAGGGCGCTGGCGAAGGGAGGGGAGGCCCCCCCCCAGGCTGGGAAAGTCACGTCAGCAGCAGCGGGAGGACTCAGGCCTCTCCCTGCCACTGCTGCCTGTTCAGCTGGTATTTTCTACCACCTTAGCTTTAGGTGGCTGTTTCCTGCCTGGGGTCGGACACTATCATCAGGCATTTGGCCAAGGCCCTCAGTTCACATCATCGTTTCTCAGGCCTGCTGAGCCCCTCCAGAATGGCATCCCCTATGACCACGTGGCCACCTGGGGCTGAAGGCAGTGCCAGTGCAACGGGGACTCTCTGTGGTTGATCGCAGAAAATTCTAGGGGTTGGCATGGAAATATAATTTGGGCAGCAGAACTAGGGTAAGGACAGCTTGTCCTTCCTGTTGACTCATGCAGGCTCAGATGAAGGACTTCCAGAGAGAGCTGGAAGACGCCCGTGCCTCCAGAGACGAAATCTTTGCCACAGCCAAGGAGAATGAAAAGAAAGCCAAGAGCTTAGAAGCAGACCTCATGCAGCTACAGGAGGTAAAGCCTTCTTCTCACTCTGAGCACCTCAGATGGGGATGTGGTGGCAGCAACCCCTGCACCCAGGCTGTACATCCACAGCTTTCCTTCCTTTATCCAACCTTCCACACAGGTGGACCCCATAGTTAGGGCCTGGGAAGACACAGGGTTTTCTCCTTCAGCATGTCTGTAGGGCCTTCGGAGCTCAGAGGCGGAGTAGCCATTTCCAAGGGTGGCCACAGAGACTGCAGGGGGCCTGGTGAGGAGCGGAGTGGATTCCAGGGTGAGGGTCAGCCCTTCCCTGGCAGACAACATGTTTTCTTCCTCCTTGCCCCCCACCATCCAGGATCTAGCGGCTGCTGAGAGAGCTCGCAAACAGGCGGACCTGGAGAAGGAGGAACTGGCCGAGGAGCTGGCCAGCAGTGTGTCGGGAAGGTGTGAAACAGCATGGGATGAAGGGGGATCCGAGACTCAGACGAGGGACAGGCAACTCACAGGAGAGCCTCGTAGACCCTCATTTTAATGTTGAAAGTGACAGAATGTTCAACTGAGCTTTAACAGGGGTCTCAGGGTTTTCACATGGTGGGGACAGGGGACATCTGAGGACATCAGGGAGGAAAGAGCTGTTCCTCATCCCAGGCCTGGCTTTGCTGACTCCAACTGGCTATGAGTCCTGGCTCCCTGCTTCCGGCTGTGTGATTTCAGACAAGCTTCTCTGAGCCTCAGTTTTCTCAGTTATAAATGAGGTCAACCCCGAGGCATTGCTCCTCCAAGGGGAGTTTTCTAAGCCAGGGGAAGGCTGGAGGCCTCACACACGGCTGTATTTCCCTTAGGAACACACTCCAGGACGAGAAACGCCGCCTGGAGGCCCGGATTGCACAGCTAGAGGAGGAGCTGGAGGAAGAGCAAGGCAATATGGAGGCCATGAGTGACCGTGTCCGGAAGGCCACACAGCAGGTAGGGGCTGCAGCAGGGCAGGGCTGCTGGGGTGGTTGGCCTGGGCACCAGAACAGCACATGCCTCAGATCCACCCTATAACAGGCTGTAGTTTAAAACGCCCCCCACTGGCTCAGGGCAGGCATTGCAGGCTCTGTGTGCCAGGCTAAGGAGAGCAGGGAGCCTGGGTGGCACTGGGACGCTGCCTGGATGAGCTAAGCACTAAAGGGTGAGCAGGAAAGAGCTGGTTGATGGAAGGGAAGGAGGGGGGCTCCTGGGTGCAGAGGCCAACAAAGGCTGAAGACACTGGGAGAAGTTGGTCAATTCAGGGCACACCCCAGGCCTCTGTGCCCTCCACTCACGACCATCGCCCTCCTCCCCAGGCCGAGCAGCTCAACAATGAGCTGGCCACAGAGCGCAGCGCAGCCCAGAAGAACGAGAGTGCGCGGCAGCAACTGGAGCGGCAGAACAAGGAGCTCCGGAGCAAGCTGCAGGAGATGGAGGGGGCAGTCAAGTCCAAGTTCAAGTCCACCATCACGGCACTGGAGGCCAAAATTGCACAGCTGGAGGAGCAGGTCGAGCAGGAGGCAAGGTATGGTGGGGCCCGCACTCCAGTGACAGCCTGCTTTCCCATGAGTGCTGGGAGATGCCGGGGTCAGTTCGCCTCTCCGGACAGGGGTTGTGGGTATGAAATAACCTCAGTGGTACCCGCGCTGTGGCTGTATTGGGAGAACGGAGTGAGAACGCAGGAAAGGGCTCTGCCCGTACCTGGCCCAGAGTAAGCCCTGGAAATGCCAGCTGCTCCTCGTAAGTAGCATTCCCGGGAGCACATGTGGCTTTTCCTAACCTAAATTTGCAGGACGTCATGTTAACGATACACAGAAAGTCCAAATCAACAACCCATTTAGCACACAGATGGGGAAGGCGTCTCATTTTAGTGGTGGGCCCCTGAGCTGTAAGTGCAGAGCACGTTGTGACCATCAGGTTGTAAGGATCCTGACCAGTTCTCCTTTTCTGTCTCGTAGTGGCTTCACTGACAACTAATTCATACAATCCTCCCATTCAGTGTGCAGCTGCACGGCTTTCAGTGTGTTCCTAAATAGGCCCACCCTCACAGTCAACTCTAGGACATTTTCATCCCCTCAGTAAGAAACCCTGTGCCTCTCCGCTCCACCCCAGCCCTAAGCTTCCACTCACCTACGTTCTGTGCCCTTGTCTCTTCTGGACAGTTCGTGTACACGGAAGCACACGAGGCCTTTATGACTGGCCTCCCTCACTGATAACATGTTCTCAAGTTCACCAATGTTACAGCAGGTGTCAGTGCCTCACTGCTTTTTACGGACAAATCCTAGTGTTCTATCTGATGGATTTGTGGGATAGGCCCTGACTGGGAGTCCAGGAAAAGGGCCCAAGGGGGCGAGGTGCTGGTCTGGTTTACATATCGACTGCAAAGCCATCCTCCTCCCTCCTTGTGTGCAGAGAGAAACAGGCGGTTGCCAAGACCCTGAAGCAGAAGGACAAGAAGCTGAAGGAGGTCCTGCTGCAAGTGGAGGACGAGCGCAAGGCGGCTGAGCAGTACAAGGAGCAGGTACGCTGCCACCTTGGGTCTCTTCCACCACCGCAGAGCCACCCGATCCTCAGGCCTCTCCGGGGATGCCTCCCACAAGCACCCCCCAGACCTCCAAGGGGTCCCCTGACCCTCAGGCCTCTCCTTGACAGGCAGAGAAAGGAAACGCGAAGGTCAAGCAACTCAAGAGACAGCTGGAGGAGGCGGAGGAGGAGTCCCAGCGCATCAACGCCAACCGCAGGAAGCTGCAGCGGGAGCTGGACGAGGCCACAGAGAGCAACGAGGCCATGGGCCGGGAGGTGAACGCGCTCAAGAGCAAGCTCAGGTGAGGCGGCCCCGCCCCAGGAGGGGCTGTTCTCAGGCGGGTGCTCGGGTTGGCCTGGGATGCCAACCCTGACTCAGTGTGTCCACAAAAAAGGCTCCCTTTCCCCAAAGCCCTTGTTTCTTTCCAAGGCCCTTCCTGTTCCTCACCATTCAAGAGGGTCCTGCCTCTAGGGAGCTTACTGTCTGTGTTCTTTAAGGGTCTTTGCCCATCCTCCTGGGGAGGAGGAAGGAGAGGAGGAGGGAAAGGGAGAGGCAGTTTCCCTGAACCTTCTCTTCTGGCCCTTTTCTTCACCACCTTTCTCTAGCTCAGGGTTCGCTGGCACTCCTGATGTTTGGGGTGGATTATGCTTTGTTTTTATCACAGGGACTGGCCTATATATTGCAGGATGTTGAGCAGCATCCCTGGCCTCTACCCCCCAGCTATAGTGGCACTCCCAGCAGTTGTGCCAACTTAGAATGTCTCCAGACACTGCCAGAGGTCCCCTGGGGGTACAGTCACCCAAGGTTGAGAACCTTGCGCTGACCGCACTGAGGGCTGCTCTCTCCCCCACCCCCCTATAACCTCTGAGTCTGAAGGTGCTCCTCAGGGCTCCTTCTCACCCCACCGCCCACCTGGTTCCCTCAAGGTTTAGCCCTGAGCTTCCTGTCACATTCTCTCACACCCCTCCAGCGTCTTAAGTCCTTGACCTTCAAACATCCATCATCTGCCCACTGCCACCTTCCTGTCTCCTGGGATCTTCATTCCATCCTCTAGCAGCCCCCACCGACTCCTTACCAGCATCGAGCCCACGCTCAGTGGCTGCCAGCAGCCTTTCACACACCCTCAGTACCCTGGGCTGCTCTTGCTTCGTTGTCCTCACTTGGTTAAAACATAACGCACATTAAACCCAACTTCCCATCTTCAGCCCAAACCGGTGTGAGAGAAGCAAACACTGTGCCAGGAATTCCTGATGGCTAACACCGAGTGGGCCTCCCTCGGTGCTGCCCGCACCTCAGCCTCCCACTCTCTTAGATGCCTGCTTCTCCTTTCCTCTAAAATTACTGTCTGCACCCAACCTCAGCTGATGACCTTACTTCCTGTTTAACTGAAAACAGAAACTGTCAAGAAACAAGCTCCGACTGCCCCATCAACCTACCTCCCTACATCTGTGCAGATTTCTTCTTTGCCCCCTACTTCTGTGCTGAACTGTGCAGCACCTAAGGCCTGTTAGACCTTCCATCTTACTTACCTGAGGACGTTGCTCCAGAAATTCCTACCTTTCCCTGTGCAACACCTTCCCTCTCGTACAGTCAGTGCATCAGCTGAAAAAGAGCCTCACTCCCTCCTAGTCTTGACCACGCACTCTGACCCCGTGGTCAGTCCGTGGTCCTCACCCGACCCCACAGCACCATGTGCTACAGTCCGTCACTCTCCTCAATGTACTTTCTTCACTGGGCTTCCCGGACACCAGCCTCACCTGCTTTCCTTCCTACCTCCCTGGCTTCTTCCATCTCCTCCGCTGGTACCCCCGCTCCAAGCCTGCTTGCCGAGGGCCTGCCCCAGGGCACCGTTGGTTCTCCCTTCCTGTCTGTCCATCTCTGCTCTCCTCCCTCGGTGCTCTCAGCCAGCACCGTGGCTCTGCATCTACAGCTACTGACTCCCTGGTTTTTTCCTGGAACTCCAGACCCTGCTTGGCATTCCCACTCAGTCTTGAATGGGCAGCTCACACCTTACGTCCCCCAACCCGAGCCTTGATTGGACCTCTTCACCCCAAACCAGCTCCTCTCCCAGTCCTCCCCGCCTCAGCAAATGGAATGATGAACTTGCCACTAACCCAGGCCACAGATCTTGCGATCATTCTTTACATTTCTCCCCGCCCCCCCATACCCTGCATCCAATCTCTCAGAAAATCCGGTCAACTCCCTAACACCATGCATCAAGAAGCCAACCTCTTCTTGCCACCCTGGTCCGTGCCACCGTCCCCTCCCATCTAGATGACTTCCGCAGCTTCCTCACATGCTGTCCCCTTATGTGCCGTCCCCTTACAGTCTGCTCTCAATACAGCCGCCGGAGGAAGCCTGTTTAAATAAAGTTGGGTCACGTCCCTCCTTTGCCCGAAACCCTCCAGTGGCCTCCACCCCCCTCCGAGCCAAAGCACTGTCTTTACAGTGGTTGGTTCCACTAGGCCCTTCACGATCTCTGTCCACTGCCTTGACCTCTTCACACACCGCTGTGGGGCCTCGGCTGGGCCTCTGGCTGCAATGCTCTTCCCCAGATCTCCCCTCTTCCTTTCCTTCAGATGTTTACCCATCTCCGTTACCCTCTCTACAATTTCCAACCTCACTCCCTACAGTTCTCCTCTCCTACCCACCTGTCACCACGTAAGCTGCTATTTATTGTACTTATTCATGATCTGTCTTCACTCTCTCTCACCTGCAAGCCCGTGAGCACAGAGGTGTTGTCTGGTGATTCAGCCCCAGGGTCTGGGGCTGTGCTGGGCACAGAGTAAAACCTCAGTCATTGAGTCAGAGGTGTCCCTGTAACCTTAGTCATTCTCAGCCGCCTTTGCCTCTTACTACCTGTGCTATTGCCGACTTGGTATCTTCTTCAGAATGAACTGTGTTAATCATACATTACCACCCCTAAGATGGTTACACCAGCACCACCTGCATCAATAGGTCCCATGAAATTACATACGGTGAAAACAATAGTGAGTCCTGGCCATTATGGCCACAAATTGGTGACCTTAAAGCCTACTTCTCGGTTAAAAAGTGAGTGACAAAACACATGAGCATCAAATAAACTTTCTCTGACAAAGTCAGACATATTTGAAGAGTTGAAAAGGGAGTACCTTTCTGACTGTGCATTCAGTTATCCAGTGGCATGCCCAGGAGCCCTCTGAAATCACCTGGCCCATAGACTCCAGACTTTGAGAACCACTGCATGAGACAAGGAGAAAGCAAGCCCAAACCCCTTGCAGAAGGGGGAAGAGAACAGCTGGTTCAGGGTGCTGGGATTCAGGAAGGAGCCCCAGGCCCAGCCTACTGAGGGGCTTGTGGGTCCCGGATGGAAGGGAAACCAGGCCTAACCTCTCAGGTCCAGCAGGAGCTTGGGAGCAAGCCCTGGGCTGGCTCTCAGTGGAGGAGAGCTGCTCCCACCACGCGGACCCCCAGAGTACGCTCTGCTGGTGGTGACACTCCTCAGTGCTGGGCTGGGTGGTGGGGGAGTCGTCAGCCACTCCCGCTCTCTCGCCCCTTTGCTGTCGCTACTCCCTTTTCTCGGGACACGCTGCACACCCCCGGTCAGTTCTCCCCCAGACAACCGACCCTTCTTAGGCCATACAGGCCCGTATTAAGCCGCTTTTACAGTCCTAACATAAACGTACATGGAATGCAGGTTGAGGATGAGTCACGTTTTCTGCCTTCTCGGAGTCTTCTAGATGCACGAGAAAACTAAAATCAAGCATAGCTTTTCTCCAAATGGAGCTTTCAGTGAGGTCAGCAAGTCTAGCCAGCTCCTCAGAGGAACTACAGACAAGTTTCATAGTTGTATCAGCCAGGTGAATCTCGACACAAGCCCTCCTGGGGCCTGCCCAGTGTCCGCGCCGTGTGCCACATCTCCAACATGGGCTGCCCAGGGCATCCGCCTCTACCTTCTTGCTATAAGCAGAAAAGGCAACGAAGACCAAGTAATAACTAAGTGAGATTTTGCAGCAGGTTCTTTGTCTGAGACTCTGTTGCCATGTGGATCTTTCGACTAGCTCACGCACATGCCTCTGCCTTCCTGAACAGGCCTGCATAATGGGAGCAAGCCACCTGTGCTCTTAAAAGAAGCTCACAAGGACAGAAATTTGCTTTTCATTAAAAAAAAAAATAGCTTGTCCTTTTGTGCAACGGCCTGGCCTTTAGGTGCTTCATTGGAAGGTTGACTAAAAAGTGCCTGTAATTATTTAATTGAAGCAAATGCCTCCATGATTGAAAAGGCACTTAAACAGGCTCCCTCCCGTCTGTCTGATGATAACCACCAAGGACTCTCTCCTCTCTCTGTTTCAGAGGCCCCCTCCCCCAGGAAACTCTGCAGTGACTCACCAGGTATCATGCCTTCAGCTTCTCCGCGGCTCCTACGTGTTACACTCAGTCTCCATTTCCTTTCTGCCCATTGCACCCTCCCTGCCCCCTTTTTGGCCCTTGCAAATTTCTGTGAGATTCCTGCAAAATGAACCAAGGCTTAGGCATCTTAGTTCAAAACTGTCTTTCATCACAACGAAGATCAACACAAGACCTCATGTCTTGACCCATTCCCCTTCTCTACTTCCGCTTTGGCATGCCGTGGCACCAAATGTGTCCTTTTCACTGTGTGTTGACGAGAGTTTAGAGGCTGTGTCACTTAGATTGTTCTTTCCTGCATAACAGGGCCTCTCTTACCGTGCAGGGCCACTCGGCTGTGCTGTCCCCCCTCGTCCGGCTAAGACATTGCACTGAACAGGCACGACAGCTCCGCAATGCGGGCATGTTCCCGGAGAATGGCTTCAGTTGGGCGGGTTTAGCTCACGAATCAGAATTAACAAAGCACAGGTTCATGGTACCACAGCCCAGAAATTTGTCCCCCCTCGGCTGGGCATTCACAAACTTATCTGCAAAGAAAACAAGAGCTCACCACGATGCCTTACAAGTGCCGGGCTGTGTCAGGCTTCAGCACGGCCTAGCTCCTGACTGATTTTCAGCGTCCAGGGTGGACGCGGGCCACCACACAGAGCCGTGGGAGTCCTGGCAGAGCCTTCTCCAGCGGTCTCACAGGCACGCACTCACAGACTGGGGAACGGACACACGAGACTCTAGGAAGCACACGGGGCCTTCACAAGACAGAGTTAAGCGGCCTTGACTTCGCTGGGGCTCTGACTTTTTCACACGTGAAGTTAGGCAGCTGGGGCCTGGTTTTCCTCTCATCCTCCTTGAGAGGCTGAGCAAGCCCAGGCTTGTGTCTGTCTTCTCTTTTCAAGAATCTCAGCTTTTCTGTCACTTTCCAAATTCTTAAAGCCGGACGAGGTCTTGGCAGGAGCTTTTAGCTTTTAAGACACACGGCTTTCGAGACACTCCTGCCAGCTCCTCGGCATAGGATTAGCTGAACTCTAGGGTTGGCTGGAGCAGCAGGTGCTTATACCCCAGTGCTGGCTCCTGGTGTGCCAGCAGCGCTCTGAACAAGTTCTCTGAGTCCACAAATAGAACCCAAAGTCTCCAGGACCAGACCCTTTTAAGAAAATCTTCAGAGGGGTCCCTTACTTCCTGTGACAGGATTTGAAACCATTTCCTTCTGGAAAGACACCTGAATCAGAACAAACAAGCTCCCGGGGCTGGAGCCCAAGCAGGGGACTTACAGTGAGTGACTTGGGGCAGTTTCGTCCTTAGATCAAGGGAACCCATTGGTCAATTAAATTCTTCTAGCCAACAAAGCCAGACTCTGCCAGGAGGCAGTGCCCGGCGCCTGCACGCACAGGGAGGCACTGTTCCTGGGCCCTGGGCCACCCCACTAATCGAGGTACAAGTAGGAGAGAGAGCTGCCGGGGCAGCTGCTCCTCCCCCAGGGCTCTGAGACCCTGCTGTCACCCAAATTCTTAGAAAAGTGTTTTAAGGTCGCTAGGAGAGAGTGTGAGTGATGGATATTTAGTTGTAACGGAGCAGGAGGCCTAGAAGCCCCCCTGACGTGAACGAGACTGGCCTGAGTCTAGCTGGGAGCGCCTACAAATTCAAGCATTTACTCCTGACCTCTGTACCTCGGGAACGCTATCAGGCAGGTTTTCCTAGCCCGGGTTTCTCCCACCCGCAGCCCCCATTCTGCCGAGTGCCCCTTCTCAGCAGGTCAGGACTCACTGAGCCTTGCCTACACCTCCAATCTTACCTGTCCGGGATGTCCCTGACTACAACATCAATAACTGGGATGGGCTCACCTGCGTGGCTTTTCTGTCCAGCCTTTGTGTGGTCAAGTGGGTTGTTTTTCTTACAAAAAGTCCGCTTTCTTCTTAGACATCCTAAAATGATTTAAGACCTTACCTCTGAATCAGGTCAAAACAAGGTGAGGTGACCATAGCCCAACACAATTATTTGTTGTGGTCACTGAAAAGGAGGCAAACATTTCTCCCAACCATGAAGGTTAAGTGCAGGTGGATCAACTTTTCCTCCTCCTGCCTGCCCCCCCCTCCTATGTAAAGCCTCAGTTCAGATGGCCAGGGTCCCCTGAGGGTATCTCAGGGCACCAGGCAGGACAGAGGAGACAGGAATAGTAAGGACAGAAAGGTGTCCTACCAACTAGAGCTAAAATATACCTTGGATTAACACATTCAACTTACTTTTCTAACAAAGTCATGGAGCACCTATTATAAGCCCAGGATGGTGGCTGCCACGGTGAGCAAAACAGACGAGGTCCCCACCCTGGGGTAACTCAGCCCCAGAATTCTACCCCACAGAGCTGGGGGTGCTGAGTTGCCTCTAACCAGAGAGCAGCCTTCCAGCATCTCATCTGCGCAGTGACCTCCTTTCCTCTCGGGGCTGACCTCAATGTTCATTTTCACCTTCCAACTGAAAACCTAGAACCCTTCCCCTTTTTTACCTCTGAAGGCAAGGTGCAGAATGAGAACAGGACTTTTCTCCTTCATACCTACCCTCCAGCATATGAATAAACCTATCAGGACGTGGTCACCACAGCAGACCAGAATCCTGTGAGGTGCCAAAGGACCAGGCCAGGCATTTTTTTAAAAGCCAACAGCCCTGCTCTGAAGAACCTACTCCCCCCGCCCCCTTCCAGCGGATCCAATGTAACCATACCTTGAAACTGGTCCATATTGTGACTTCAGCCTCAGTATTTGTGTCTCATTTGAGTTTGATTTTTGCCCCATCTAAAAAACCTTCTATAATCTCAAGGGAGATTTCTGTTCTAAAGAAATGTGTGTTTCCTTAAAACCCACAGGCGAGGAAACGAGACCTCTTTTGTTCCCTCGAGAAGGTCTGGAGGACGTAGGGTTATTGAAAACGCAGACGGTTCGGAGGAGGAAATGGACGCTCGCGATGCTGACTTCAACGGAACCAAAGCCAGTGAATAGACAACTTACTGAAGACCAGACGACACCCAGTGGACTCTGCTTAGCACTGTCTAAAGCCATTTTCAAATTCCAAACATCACAGACACCCCTCACAATGAACATAAAAAAAAACCACTGCCCTGTGTTCAGGGTATCAATTTCAGTTTTGAATCGCGTACCAAATGAGAGAAGCCAACAGGAGACACAGACACACCCTCTCGCCCCCAGTCGACGAGTTGTGCAGAGGTTTTGAGTTTTTAGAAAAATATATTCCATGGTAACTTAATCACCGGCAACTTAGTTTACATAAATGGGGAGAAAGTCACCAAAATGGGTGCCGCTGCCTGCCCCGCCCACTCCCAAGCCATTCCCTAACCTGTGAGCAGGACCTTGTTTGAGATTCTTTCCCCATCCTGGTGACCGCCCCTCAGATGCACACAGTTCACCGAGACCGAGTGCCTTCCGTAGCCACCCGAATGAAAAAGGAGACACTGCTCGAATGGGTAGAGCAGGGATGTTACACTGTTTTCCATGCACCCAGACTGTACTTAAGGACACCCTCACAATAAATAAAAGGTTATAAATCACTAGAATGTAGTCGGTTTTTCTTTTGTTTTCTACAGAGCGAAAGAATGTTCTCGTTTAATCCTCACAGGAACCGTGAAGTCAAGGTTATTTCATAAAATGGGAAACTGAGGCTTGGGGAGGTGAAACAAACTGTCCAAGCTCCCACCTGGCAAAAAGAACGGAGACGCTAAGTGAGTCTGTGTGAGGGGCTTCTCCGACCACGAGGTGGGCAGCCCGAGGCTCAGGGGGGAGGAACATGACCAGGAAGATCGTCTTTATCCACCAACACCAGTGTGTATATGAAGTAAAGAAAACGACATTTCCTTGAATTTTTAAGTTGAAACACAAGACTTCACCCAACAGGGGTTGACAAACTTTCTAAAAGCCAGAGAGTAAATATTTGGGTTTATATACGGTCTCTGTCACAGATTCATTTTCTTTAAAACAACCCTTTAAAAACACAAAACACATTGTTCGTGCAAGGGCTGTAAGAAGCCGGGCTGTGGGCCCTCCCCTTCCTCAGCCCGAGCGCTCCAGGCAGACTCCGCGCTCCCGTCCAGCACACGCCGCCGCCCCGGCCCCCGGCGGCCGGTGGGTTTGAGCCGAGCGCGGACAGGGAAGCCTCGAAGGCTCAGCGGAGAGATCAAATGCTAACACGCCCTGAACTGTACAGACGTACCCCAAATACAGTTCCAGGGAGCTGATTTGAAGGGAAATGTTTACAAAGTAGGTTTTTAAATATTTAGTTACTTGGTTAAAAAATAAAAGTCTTTTACCACCATATGGGCAAACACAGAAGAACACAGCAGCATTTACTGACCACCGCCACACACTAGTTGAAAATTAGTTTCTCTTGATTTTATTGTTCTTTTAAAAAAATAAAAGTACATCTTTTTACCAATACAGGTTAGGTTGTTTCAAGGATAATGAACCAGGCACTGAAGTTTAATTCTCTGTAGAATTTCAGTAGCACTAGAAAAGTTCTATTTTCAAATCAGGGGTACTTTTGCTGTTCTTTTGGAAAAATAATTTGGTAACAAAAGGAAGGTCGTTAAACTGCACACATGCTCCTGAATTCATGTCTTCTTTTGACCTGAGACCGAAAGCGTGAGACAGCCGTTCACAACAAGCCGTGATGAGTGTGCGCGGTCCAGGCTGGAAATCCTGTGCTCGTTTCTTCTTTGACAAGGAAACTTCCAACAACAGTCCTGAGGGCTCACTCTTTTGTGAGGGTCGCCCTGATTATTTCATCATGGCCTTGAATGAAATCCTATTCTTAAAGGCTGTATTTCCAAGGCCACTCCATCCCAGTGACCTTGAGGGTCCTGAAGTGGAGGTCACCCCGATGCCAGGGATGTGGCTCAGGACCACTAACCGTCAGGACATATCTAAAAAGGGCAGATTTTCCACTGCCCTAACCCCATAAAATGTGCCCTGATACTCAAGCACTCCTCTGAAAGCTTCGACGAGAGGCAGGTGAGAAAGTGTGGCGGTGACTACACGCGTTTCAGTAAGCACGTGCCTAGCCTCCTCTCCACTCCGAGACATGATTTCAGTGCACAGATCCTTGCTGTGCCACACAGTGTTGGGAGACTTTGTTCTAGAAGAAAGCTCCGGCTGAAGGGGCTGGGGTGAGCCTGAGGTGGGCTCAGATGCCCCTTGAAAGGCATCTTCAGACACTGAAAACACCTCTCCAGGCCAATCAGGACTTGGGCCAGCTCATAGCGCTGAGGGAGCCTCAGCGCCCAACCTCAGAGCCCTTTCCAGAGGGGGCCGGTTTGTCTCTGTCCTTCTGCAACATACCAACAGGGAGGCCGGGGATGAAGAAACAACATCTCACAGGGCCAACCACCAGGGGCCACAGGCAACTGCCTCAGTCATTGGCTAGTGGGACTGCTTGCCCATATTTCTCTAACTTAAAACCAAAAACAAAAAAAAACCTAGTGTGAAGAGGGGAAGAAAAGTAACGGCTCCTGCACAGACACCAGCGGCTTCGCTTCTGCGGATTTCCTAAAGCAACATCTTGACTACACCCTGGGCCGATGGCAGCGACGGTGAGGACAGATTTGAAGCTGGCTTCCCAAACTCCAGGCGTTTTCCCGACCTTCAGACAGAGCAAACCAAATTAAGTGGACATTACAGCTGCTACGGAGTGGCTATCATCGGGCCCACAGTTATAAGAGTGAGTATCAAGAGTCAGGAGCTGTGTCACTGCGTCTCAGTGTTCTCTCCTGTGAAAGGAAGAAAAGGACAGTGCTGTCTAGCTCTCCCATTCCCAAGGCCACCCAAAACACCCAGTGCAGGAGGCCCTCTAAAAACCCACTGTAAAGGTCTGGAAGTTATGTGCCTGCCACGGAACACGATTCTTCACTTCTTGTCATCTTTCTGCCACGGACCCACCGAATTTATGTGGCTTGGGGTCCAGTGAGATGGTGGCACATCTGAGAAGTTACGGAAGCTGGAAGCTGCCCTGATTTTCTTCAGGGAAGAAAATAAATAAAGCCATTAGAAGTCAGATTTGTTCTCCGATCCAGTGACTGGCTTTAGGATTCTAGTCTGGTTGGAATTTAGTGCCAGTTTCCAGAAGGTTTCAAAGGCTTTTTTTTAAAAAAAAAGGAAGAAAAGGAAAAAATCCTCTTCTGGAGGAAGCTGTGTTTTGAAGCTCAAGTCCCAAACAAGTGATTTATACAGGACATCCTCACAGCGTGACCAGGAGCTGGGGCTGTGGGATCTGAATAAACACGAGCCTCTCCCTGGCTGTTTGCCCAAACAGAAGACACCACCTAACTCTGTCTCCAGAGATGGGGGTAGAGGGTTAGGTTCACTGACATAATCCTACAACTTTTAAAAAATGGTTTTTGTTCGGAAGTGAGAGGCTCCCACTGGAAGTGAAAGCAAAAGGCACTGACCCCTTATCGCCCAGAGGCACGCCGGTGCTGCTTGGCCGTCTGTCGCTGCCGTCTCTGTTCTTGCCCCCCCGCCCTGAGGGGGGGCCACTTGTTCGGTTTGGGGACTGCTCGTACACGAAGTTCCGGCAAGATGCAAGTTTGGACTCCAGTGCCTGGAGAGAAATACGCTTTCAACTCTCAAGTTAAAGACAAGAACCCTGCTCTCTCCCTGGGGCCCGCATGTACACAGTAACCTAAAACAGCGTGCTGTGCACTGGAGTTCCAAAGCGGGGCCCCAAGGAATCCAATGCCCATCCGACTCTTAGACCCGCTGGTCTAAGATATTTAGCTGCTTCCTGGAAAATCACTAACCCTACTAATTATCCAACTCTGCATATGGGAAGTATGAAATCGATTTGGGGATCGCTCCCATTTGTTCACCTTGTTAAACGTGCAGAGAGAGGCAGGTTCAAACAAGGACTCTGCCTTGCTGTAAACAGACCCCGCAAAACCAAAAGTGCACTGCAACCGCCCCAGGCTTCTCTATGCTCTCGCTGTGCAACGTATTAAAGCACAGACCTGTT
Organism: Micronycteris hirsuta; assembly: GCA_004026765.1. Taxonomy (NCBI): domain Eukaryota; kingdom Metazoa; phylum Chordata; class Mammalia; order Chiroptera; family Phyllostomidae; genus Micronycteris; species Micronycteris hirsuta. Next base: position 74,835 of record PVJI01002820.1, on the reverse strand, counting down.
TACGTATCAGAAAACCAGACAACCAAAAGCCCAAAGCAAAAACTAAGACAGACATTTCAAGCTCCTATTAAATTGCAACCCTGGATACACACGTTCTGGCTGACGACAGACTGGCCAGAGTTCAATTATGTGGCCTTCCAAGCATCGCTTTCATAAATAAAAGGAGTAACTACAAAGAATACCTATGTGTGTCTTAAGCACAAAATCAGAATCCTTCCCTGTAATTAATATAAAACCTGTCAAGTTGCCTGCCCCTAGCCTTTCAAGATTTTCTCTTTAACTCCCTGAGAAATAAAAAGAGAGAAGGCAATTTTCAAACATTTCTCAGTTTTTTCAAATTAAGAAAATAAAGTCACAGAGACCATTCGAACTTCCCAAATTCCAAGGAAAACTGGTACAGGAAAAGAAAGATCTCCCCAGGGATCAGAGGGATGACAGAGAGTTTGGGCTCTGGGGGTTTGTCAGTGACAAGGGCCACAGAAGCTCCTGTGATTCTAAGGTATGCAACTAGCCTGGAATTACACCCAGAACTCATGAACCCTTGGTTAAAGGGCAAAGGAACTGGGAAGGTCAGCCCTCGCAACTATCCTGAAGGACAGGCCGGAAGCCACACCGAACCCCAGGGAGGCGCCAGCCGGTCTTACCCCTACTTTCCGCAGCAGGTCTCCCACGATGTTGAGGGCTGATATCCTGGCCGCAGGAGTGAGGGGAGTCCCACCCATGGAGTCATCGAGACCTGAATGTGCAAAAGGAAGCACACATAACACCAACCCTGTCACAAGTCTGCGCAAACCTGAGGGGTAGGCAAAGGAAGCTACTCTTGCCTCGGATTCTGAACGCTGCCCTGTTTCATTCAATAGTTAACTGTCTCGCAGTCAGAGTCTGATGACCGAACTTTAGCAGCCTTACAATACCTATGTTAAACATGTATCTTTACCTGTTCTCTTTTACAACAAAATCAACACAAGCCCTCCTGGAATCCCAGGAATCCCACCTAGCTAGTCACCATGAAGAGCCGCTATGCCAACCACATTTAGAGGGCTCTACTCGACGGAGCCTCTCTCCTGAGAGCAGGACCCAGGGACCAGCCGCACAGGATCACTCGGGCATGGGTTAGAAATGCACCTCAGACCCTGCCCATTGCTGCTGAATGCAAGGTGCATTTGACAGGATGCCCAGCTGACTCCTGTGCCTACTGAAGTGTGGAAAACACTGCCCTAGACAGGGATTCTGGAAATCTTACCAGTCTCTTCACCCCAGGGGACAAGCTAAGGGATAAGGCTATACACAGTAGTGTGAGCCCTGAAGCCAGCCTGCCTGGGCTTGAATCCCAATTCTGCCATTCCCCAGCTGGGTGACAAGCCCTCAACTCAGGGCCTCAGTCTCCTCATCCATCAAACGGGAGTATCACCTTCATTACTTGCACCCTGGGCCTGCGGTGAGAATACAGTGAAGTTTTACATATATGCATGTACACACACACATGTATGTGTATGTATATACACACACATACACATATACATGCAAAGCATTTTAAGGACAGTGATTGAGCACTCAATAACTGTCTACTATTATTATTCGCTACTGAGTGACCCTGAAGAATCTCACAGTTAATCAGTCAGCAGAGGAGAGGGGCTGGGGTGAAACTCAAATTCTTCACTGTTTACAACACAACACAGGTTACACTGGCTCCATTTCTAGTTACATTACTGGACCCACACAACACTTTTTATTTGGTTACTGAAACTTTAAATTTGGCAGTGTTCATATTCAGCAAGAGGATGTCTGGCTTCTGGTGAAGAGTGGAACTGTCTGCTGCTGCTGGGCCCACACTTCTTGTGGTAGGAGCAGAGCCCCCTCTAGACAGGCCTTGTTTTCCAGTTCACCAGACTCCACTACTCTCTACTGCCTCACAGCCAAGAGGCTCTTCTCACTCCCCTCGATGCTCTGCCCAAAGAGCTTCCCCATTTGTTCCCTGCTGCCTAGCCTGGTCTGATTTCTCGTACTCAGGTCCCATGCTGGGTTCTCACCCAGCAAAGCTCTGCAAAGCAAAGAAAGTCCTCCCAACTCCCGTTCCCCTTACCACGTCTGAATGTCCCCGGTGTGGTGAAGCTAGAGCTGGGTCCCCGATGAGCCATGGGGGTGGATGGCAAGGAGCCAGTGGCCTGCACTGCAGTTTCTGTCCTCTCAGCTTCCACTGAGGTGGGCATGGGGGTTCTGGGTTTCTCCTGCTTTTGCTGCACAGCCAATTCCTGACGCAAATCTGGGCCAGGAAAAGGATTCAGGTTAAGTCCTTGCTTTGGGTGATGGGGGAGGGGAAAAGGAGAGGATGAGTCAGCAGTAGACGCTGGTCAAGGAAAAGAAGCATTAGGATGAGAAACCCCAGGTGGGAACCCCGAATGACATGAAACCCACAGGATATTGCCTAGCAGGCTTGTAAAACTACATGATTTTTCTTTTGAGTAACAACAAAGAGGTTTTTAAAAATTTAACTATGGCAGCCCTGACTGGTGTGGCTCAGTGGACTGGGCATTGTCCTGCAAACTGAAAGGTTACCAGTTTGATTCCCGGTCAGGGTACAGGCCTGGGTTGTGGACCAGGTCCCCTGTCGGGCGGAAGCCGATTGATGTTTCTCAGCCTCTCTTACTCTCTCTAAAAATAAATAAGCAAAATCTTAAAAACAAATTAAACTATAGCAGTGATACACTAACGCTTTTATTGTTTCAAAAAAATGTAATGTGGCAGGGTACGTAGAATACTAAGTGAAAAAATATGCTTCCCGAAATGCTCCTCTTCACTCGTAATCACTACCACGGAGATCTCACCAATCTTTCTCTCTGCATTTTCATACATGCACTTTATACAGGGGGGGCAAAAGTGGGTTTATAGTTGTACATATTGAAATTACAATAATCAATAAATAATAACACAAGAATGAACTCCATGTTTTGCATACTCATAACTATAAACCGACTTTTCTCCCACCCTGTACGTATGTGGTTATTTATTAAACATCTCCTATGAATAATCTGTCTATGACTTATATTTCTCCCTTTGGTGGTATGTCCTAACAAGTGTTCTGCAACCACATTTATATCTACACCTTGCTAGTTTTAACAAATGCTTAACATTCCTCAAAATAAGTCTATGCAATTTTTTTAACCACTTCCTTACTGATGGGTCTTCAGGAACAACTACCTTTTAAATGTGAGTTTTTCTTTTTAATCTCCCTTCTGTTGGCCACACATTAGAAACTAAGTTAATGTTACAAACAAATAATTGAAACTCTTAAAAAAATCTCTTATGACATCAGAGCATCCAACCTAGATGATGCACTAATGTCACACTAGTTTGAAAGCACTACCTCTAGAATTGCCAGCTTCCAAAGAGCAAATGCTGACAAAGTCCTAAGCCACATGTATCAGCTGCCATCAAATAACAAAAATAATGGACTAGCTGGCAATTCCATCAACAGGAATTTTCTCCCACAAAACCCTTGGGCTCCTTCTGAACATTAGGTTGGCGGTGGGTTTAAATATCCACAAGGGGTCTTACCAGGCTGAATCTGACAATTCTCAGCAAGGGGTGGGAACCAAGGCTCGAGCTTGCTCAGCGTGGTCCCACGCCCTCTGACCAGAGAGTCTGTGTGCCAAGCAGGGTGCAGATTTCCAGCAAGGGGAACACCAGACAAGGCTCTCAGGCGGGGAGAGGGGACAATGCTAGTTGAGGGCACAAGGGGCAACGCCCAGGCCTCCTGACCTCTGGCTTCATCCTTCAGCCTCTGAACGGATTCTAGGAGATTCTCCTTCTCATCAAGCTCGCTCTCCAGGAAGGCATTTCTTTCAATGGCTTGATTCAAGCGCTGCTCAAAGTCTTCCAGAGACATAATTGTGGCCCTGGGGAAGAGAAAAGCAAAGTTGTCCAGGAGAGTGATCAGTGACATCCATCCAGTGCCTACACATCTGGGAGACCAGAAGAGTCCGACAGACGAGGGCGTGAGCCCAGCAATGGCACTTCCTAGATGCCACAGGCCTGAGCAACCTCTTAATCTTCTGGGACCCCGGCTGGTTCTTCACCTGCGGAATGGGCACTGTCTTAGCTCCTGAGCTGCACAAGGCTATGCTGAGGATTAAATGAGATAATGTGCATACAAAACTTAGCAGTCAGCCAAGACCTTATTAGGACCACATATAGGGCCCAGTCAAAGCCAACGGGTCCACCTTCTCTTGAAGACGCACATAACAAACAGCATTCAGACTATCCTACTAAAATGTACACACAATGTAATAACATGTGTGTACAAAAGCAGAAGAGACCATCTTTAATTTCTCAGTTACCACAAGAAGTTCAAAATGCCCCGCCCCAGCCCAGCTGCTCCATTAACCACCACCTCTTGTGAACAGGGTAGACGTTTCACTGGAACGCTGTGATAAAGACACTGAGAAGTGCTGTAATCAAGAAATCCGTTAACTCTGAGGCACAGAAAAGGTAGCGAGCAGTCTCCTCATATGCGAAGTGGGGGGTAGTACGAGTGCCTCCACAGAGGGGCAGAGTTGGGGGTGGGGTGGGAACAACCAGTCATACAGGAAGCATGCAACAGATGTTTCACACCTAAGTGCTCAATAAACGTCAGCAGTTTTCATTACTGACCCCGTGTTTGTCTCCAGAAGACCTTTAACATTCTGTTCATTGTCGCTCACGGTGATTAGGAGCATAGATGGGAGTGGAATCCATGACTTAATACCTGGCTCTTCCACGTAAGACTAGCTAAGTGTCCTTGGCTAACTTAATATCTCTGGGCCTTCAACAGCAAGGGGGATAGATTCATTGATTTACTCAACATATCCTGCTATGTCCAGGTTACGTCCTATTAGTACCTACTCTCGAAGGGTCTCAGAAGTAAATAAAAGTTACCAGGAGTGCCTGAAGAAAAACAACAAAGAAAAAACTACAACACTGGAATCAGTTAAAATGGCCCAAGGCTGACATGTCAAACAACAACAAAAAAGATAAACTACACGTGAGAATTTCATTTGTGACAAAGGTGGCATCATAATCATTGATGAAACATGGCTAGTTCAATTCTAGGTTTGAGGACTACGGGGCAGCCACCTGAAAATGAAGTTAATCTTGGATCCCTACCTGGTACTGTACCCTCCAGAAAAATTCCACCTGTATCAGAAATTTAAACTCAGTATTTGGTCAAAATCCACTGCTGGCTTCTGGAATGCCAGAGAACTCTGAAAACCAACTTCAGAGATATTTCTGGCTTTGCAGAACCTGTGTGGATCAATGATCATATAACAGATAAATGCATAAAGAAAATGTGATGCATATATGTGATGGAATATTATGCAGCCTTCAAAAGGAGGAAATCCTGTTTCACACTACAACAGAGATGGACCTCAAGGACATTATGCTAAGAGATCAGGGCAGTTACAGAACGACAAATACTGTATGGCTCCATTGATACGGAGTATCCAAGGTGGTCAAAATCATAGAGACAAAGTAGAAAGGCAATCACCAAGGGCCGGAGTGAAAAGGGGGAATTAGTGTTTGGTGGATTCAGAGCTCCAATGTTGCAAGATGAAAAGTTGTGGAGATCTGTTGCATACTAGTGTGAATGCAGGTAACACTCCTGAACTTTATACATAAAAATGGTTAAGACAGTATAAGTCTACTTTAATCTCTGTAGAACTTTTGGGTATATTAAATAATAAAACCTTTAAGGAATGTATTTAATTCTTAATTACTTCCAATTGGGCCCTAAGTATGCAGAGTTACCCCCTCCTCAGTTCGCTGTGAGCCATTCAGTTTTACAGAGGTACAGCAGAGGGCCCATGACAAGCCAATTGCCAACGGTGCCGGAAAATTACTGTTCTGCAGCAGACTGTCTAATCTTCCAAATATAACTATTAAAATTTTATAATAAATTTGTAATGTTTTAAAGATTTTTTTAAGTAAAAGTTTAGCGTTCCAGAACCTTATTCACTGTATTGGGTTGGCCAAAAAGTTTGGTTGGCTTTTTCCCTAAGATGGCTCTAGTAGCACTTAGCGTCTTTAACTTCATTCAAATGCTTTTGTTAGACTGTACTGGGACAGCTGTCATATGAGCATGCATTAAAAAAAATCAAAATTGGTGAATGTTTCTGTAGCCATTTTAACATTGAAGATGGAAGGGAATATGCAACATTTCTGGCATATTGTGCTTTATTATTTCAAGAAAGGTAAAAACACAACTGAAAAGCAAAAAAAAGACTTGTCCAGTGTATGGAGAAGGTGCTGTGACTGGTCGAACGTGTCAAAAGCAGTTTGCGAGGCTTTGTGCTGGAGGTTTCTCGCTGGAACATGCCCCACAGTTGGGTGCACAAGTTGAAGTTGATCGCGATCAAATGGAGACATTTATTGAGAACAATCAATGTTCTACCAGGTGGGAAATAACTGACACACTCAAAATAATCCAGATCAATAAAGTTATTGGTGAAAGTGAAAAATGTGTCCTTTATTTTACCGAAAAGATTAAACAGACTTTTTGGTCAACCCAATATAATGATGATTTGGACCACTACCCCATCTGATTTTAACATTCAACTATTCAACAACTGGCCAAAATGAGAACCAATGCAACTTAGTAAAAGAAAAACAAAAAAAGAAAGAACATCAAAATTACAACTAAACTACAGAACCACCATCATTCAGAACTGCCTCATATGTAGCTGAATCGAAGTCCTACAACCAAGGCCATATAGAAGAAGCCACCTCGAGACTGGTAGGAGGGACGGAGATGCAGAATGGGCTGGTCCCACACCCACATGTGGCAGGTAAAAATCAGGAGAAAGCCCTGGCCCGATGACTCGGTTGGTTGGAGCACTGTTCCGTACACCAAAGGTTGCAGGTTCAATTCCTGGTCAGGGCACATACCTGGGTTGTGGACTCAATGCCTGGTCAAGGCAAGTTCGGGAGGCAACCAATTGATGCTTCAAGTTTCTCTCTTGCATCAATGTTTAAAAATAATAATAATAAAATTAAAGGGCTATCTTGGTTGCGGAGACGCCCCTGAGGAACAAGAGTCCCAGCCCCATACTAGTCTTCCAGCCCAGGGTTCCAGTGTCAGGAAGAGAAGTCTCATAACTTCTGGCTGTAAAAACCAACAGGGACTGTGGCTGAGTGAGACAGAGGGCTTCTGGAGTCCCAGACATTCCTCTTAAAGAAACTGCAGGGACTCACTCAGACTCACTCTCTCTGAGATTCAGCACTGGAGCAGCAGCTCAAAGGGCACCAGGGACATTTGGGGAGGAACTGAATTGTCCAGCATCACGGAGAGAGCTGGAGGGGCAGCTTTCTGCCAGATGGAAGTCCTGGCAGAGGCCACTGTTCCTTTGCTGGACCCTCCCCAACAGAGCTGGCAGGCGGTGCTACATCTGAGTCTCCCTCAATCTGGCTGACACCATTTGCCCCACTCTGGTGATTCCCTGAGGCCCTGCCCCACCCAACTTGTGGGTCCACCCAAGCTGCTTCCAGTGCCTTTTCCATACAAATGGCCTGTCTAGGCTCATGCTTCATATTTTCCTAAACTCTTTCAAACAAGTAGCATCTAGCCTTGGTGTATCCCATACCTCTTGTTAAGTGGCCCCAGGTCTGGCACTAGCGGCAGCCCACCTAGGTTTGAAACTTGGCCTCTCCTGCACACCTCCAAGCCCAGTACAAGTAGCAGCCATATGCAGAAAGCTTTGTAGCTCGTGCCAGGAGGCCCCAGGAAGAACACAGGCAGTCACTGACCTTGGCCTATACCTCCTGGAAGGCCTCAGAGCTACTGCAGCCAGTGGGCAATTTCAAATCACATCAAAGCACCACCCAACCACCACCACAAATGACACACTCAAGAGGTAGACTCAGTAGGCATCAGAGCCATTCTGAAGTTAAGTCCTGCTCCATGGTGTCAGCCCCTACACAGCTGATCCTCCAAAGTGGTCACAGCCAGTCCTTACAGCAGATTGACCTGGGGGTAAATCCCTCCCATTGATGTGCCAACAGCAATCAAGGATCACCTACAACAGGAGGGTGTACACACTCTACATGGGGTGGGGGTCGGGGGGACAGGCATCTGGAGTGCCCCGCTCAAACGAACAGAGAGGCTGCACCACTGGGCCCTACAGGACTCCTAGTACATTAGGCCACTCTACCAAGCCTGGGAGACATAGCAGCTCTACTCAGTACACAGAAACAAACACAGAGAGGCTGCCAAAATGAGACACAGAGACATGTCCCAAAGGAAAGAACAGAACAAAACTCCAGGAAAAAAACTAAACAAAATGGAGACAAGCAATCTACTAGATGCAGAGTTCAAAACGCTGGTGATAAGGCTGCTCAATGAACTTAGTGAGAACTTCAATAGTATAAAAGAAAACACGAAAACCATAAAAAGGAACCACTCAGAAATGATGGATACACTGACTGAAATGAAGAATAATTTACAGGGAATCGAGGAGATGAAGCTAACAATCAAATCAGTAATTTGGAATATAAAGAAGTAAAAAACACCCAATCAGGGCAGCTAAAAGAAAAAAGAATAAAAAAAATGAAGACAACGTAAGGAGCCTCTGGGACAACTTTAAGTGCACCAACATTCACATCATGGCGGGGTCAGAAGGAGCAGACAAGACAGCGAGAAATTGAAAACCTATTTGAAAAAGATGACAGAAAACTTCCATAACCTGGTAAAGGAAATAGACACACAAATCTAGGAAGCACAGAGAGTCCCACACAAGATGAACCCAAAGAGGCCCACACTAAGATGCATCATAATTAAAATGACAAAGGTTAAAGAAAAAGAGAGAATCTTAAAAGCAGCAAGATAAAAGCAGTTAGTTACCTACACAGGAGACCCCACAGGACTGTCAGCTGACTTCTCAACAGAAACATTTCAGAACAGAAGGCCCTGGCAAGAAATATTCAAAGTAATGAAAAGCAAGGACCTACAAACAAGATTACTCTACCCAGAAAAACTATCATTTAGAATTGACAGAATAGACAGATAAAGAGCTTCCCAGACAAGAAAAAGCTAGAGGAGTATTAACCAAACCAGTATTATTATGTGAAATGTTCAAGGGTCTTCTTTAAGAAGAAAAAAGAAAGATCAAAAATAATAACAATAAAATGGCAATAAATACCTATCTAGCAACAACTGAATCTAAAAAGACAAAATGAACAAGTGGAACAGAAACACACTCATAAATAGAATATTTTCATGGCTGTCAGATGGGAGTAGGGTTGAGGTAATAATGTGTGAAAAAGGTGAAGGAATTAAGGAGTACAAATCGATAGTTACAGAACAGTCATAGGGTTGTAAAGTACATCATAGGGAATGTAGTTAAGAATATTCTAATACCTATGTAAGGTGTCAAATGGGTACAAGCTATATTGGGATGATGACTTAGTAAGTTATACACTGTCTCATTACTGGGGCACCTCTGAAACTAATGTAATATTTTACACTAACTGTAATTAAAACTAAAAAGTGATTAAAAATAGAAATAAAGCTGAAAAGAAAAAATAAGAAGATATGAAAATACTTCTGGAAGGAAACATAGGCTGATTGCTTTGTAACTTGGGACTGTAGAAGGCCCTTCTAACCATGACTGACTAATAAAAATTTGACTGCATAGAAATCAAGTAACTTAAAAAAGAAATACAATAGACAAATCTGGAAGACAAAAGATAAACTTCAAATATTTTAAATTCATATCACAAATATAAAATGATCCCCTAGACACTGATGAAAAACCAAACAACCCAATTTAAAAACAGGCAAGATGAGCAAAGTCCATAGAAAAACAAATCAAAGAGTCCTTAAATATAAGAAAAGGAGCTCAAGTTCACTCACTTCAGAAATGCACCTGTCTGTCACCTATCAGACTGGCAGAAACCCAAAGTCTGAAAACCACACTGTTAGTGAAGCCATTTGGAAAACGGGGACCTACTACACACATAGCTATTGCAAATGTAAATTGGTACAGCTCTGCAGAGAACAGGGCGATAACTACCAAAATCACACATGCACAGGTGTTTCACCCAGCAATTTCACTTCTGGAAACTTGCTCTACAGATACGTACATCTGTCCAAGCAACGCTTACCACTCATTACAGCAATTCTTATGTCTGCAAAAGAATGGAAATGAAGCAGATATCCATCCATAGGGGCCTGGATAAATAAATAATTATGTATTATCCAATACAATGCCAACCATACAATGTAATATTACGCACCTAGGTGGGGGAGCGGGTAAAAAGACAGGAAGATCTGCAAGATCTATTGATATGTGAAAAAGCAACGTATACGATAATGTGTATAAAATGTTCTTTTGTTAAAAAAAGACAAGAATAATATGAATGTTTATTTTCAATTGCTTGAATTTGCATGAAAAACTGTACCCCTCTGTATATTTTTTTTGAACCACAAGAATGTATAATCTCTTCATGGTAGACTGCATTATTAGTCCCAATTCTTTACCCTCCCTGCATCCACACCTTTGCTACGGCCTCATTGTGGGTGAAATGCACCTTCTCACCCCTTGACACAGCTTGGCCTGCTTGACACGACCTGCTTTGATCAATGATTTATGAGTGGGACCAATGGTATGCCAGTGGCTTGCCAGAAATCAGAATATACTATAAAGTCACAGTAATCAAGTCATTATGGTATTGGCATAGTAATTCACAAATCATACACTGGACCAAAATACAGAATCCAGAATTAGGTCCCAGGATATATGAGAGGTTCTCACAAAACAGAGTTGAGTTCAATTCAGTGGAAAAAAGATGAGAATTTAACCTACCTCAAGAAAAAATAAAAAGCTCAAATAAACTAACTTTATACCTAAAGGAACCAGAAAAAGAACAAGTGAAGCCCAAAGTTAGAAGGAAGGAAATAATAAATATCTGATTAAAAAAAATGAAATAGACACTAAAAAGATAATAGAAAAATCAATGAAACTAAGAGCTGGTTCTTTGGAAAGATAAACAAAATGGACAAACCTTTAGCTAGACTAACCAAGAAATGAAGACTGCTATCAAATAAACAAATTTAAAATGAAAGAAGTTACAACTGATAGAAATACAAAAAATTATAAGAAACTACTACAAAAAATTATATACCAACAAACTGTACAAGTTGAAAGAAAAGGATAAATTCCTAGAAATATACAATCTTCCAAGACTGAATCAGAAGAAAAAGGAAATCTGAGTAGACTTATTCCTATTAAAATGATTGAATCAGCAATCAAAAGCCTCAGAACAAGCAAAAGTCCTAGACCAGAGAGCTTCTCAGGTGATTTCTACCAAACATTCAAAGAAGATTTAATAACTACCCTTCTTAAACACTTCCAAAACATTAAAGAGCAAGGAGATCTTCCAAACTTATTTTATGAGGCCAGCATTACCCAACTACCAAAAGGAGACACAAAGCACAAAGAAAGAAATTACAAGCCAATATCTTTAATACACATACATACGCCCTGGCTGCTGTGGCTCAGTGGATTGAGTGCTGGCCTGTGAACTGAAAGGCTGCCAGTTCAATTCCCAGCCAGGGCACATGCCTGGGTTGCAGGCCAGGTTCCTAGTTGGGGGTGTGCAAGAGACAGTCAATCGATGTATCTCTTACACATTGATATTTCTCTCCCTCTCTTTCTCCCTCCCTTTCCCTCTCTCTAAAAATGAGTAAATAAAATATTTAAAACAAACAAACAAAGATCATACACCATGATGAAGTAGGAGTTGTTCCTGGAAATGCAAGGATGCTTCAACACCTCCAAATTAATCAATATGACATACCATCTTAACAAAATGAAAAATAAATATCATATGATCATCTCAATAGATGCAGAAAAAGTACTTGACAAAATTCCACATCCGTTTATGATGAAACACTCTCAAAGAGTGGGTAGACAGGGAACATACCTCAACATAATAATGGCCATATATGACAAGCCCACAGCTCATACTCAATGGTGAAAAGCTGAATTTTTTTTTTTTAAAAGATCAGGAACAAAACAAGGATGCCCACTCTCGTCACTTTTTTCCAACACAGTATTGAAAGTCCAAGCCACAGTAATTAGGTAAGAAAAATTAAAAGCATCCAAATTAGAAAGGAAGAAATAAAATTCTCAGCATTTGCAGATGACATGATACTATATACATGTATAGAGAATCCAAAATCATCCACCAAAGACCTATTAGAACTAGTAAATGAATTCAGTAAAGCTGCAGGATATAAAATCAATATACATTTCTGTACACTAATAACAAACTATCAGAAAGAGAAATTAAGAAAATGTGATTTACAATTGCATCAGACAAAAATAAAATACCTAAAATAAATTTAACCAAGGAGGTAAAAACCCGTTCACTGCAAACTATAACACACTGATGAAAGAAAGTGAATAAGACACAAATAGAAAGGTATTCCTTGGTCATGGATTGCAATAATTAATATTCTCAAAATATTAATTCTACCCAAAGCATTCTACAGATTCAACACAACCTCTATCAAAATTCGAATTCTATTTTGCACAGAACTAAAATAAATAATTCTAAAATTTGTTGGAAACACATAAGACACTGAATAGACAAAGCAATCTTGAGAAAGAAGAACAAACCTGGAAGTATCACACTATCTGATATCAAACTATACTGCAAAGCTAGAGTAATCAAAACAGCATGATACTGTCACAAAAACATACACACCAACAAGTGGAACAGAAATAAACCCACTCCTATATCGTCAATTAATCTATGACAAAGGAGGCAAGAATATACAATGGGGTAAAGATAGCCTCTTCAATAAATGGTCCCGGGAAAACTGGACAAATACATGAAAGAGAGAGAAACTAGATCACTTTCTTACACCATGTGCAAAGATAAACTCAAAATGTATTAAAGACTTAAATTTAAGACATGAAACCATAAAACATAAGCAATAGACTCCTGACATCACTTATTTTGGATATGTCTCCTAGGACAAGGAAACAAAAGAAAAATAAACAAATGGGACTATACCAAACTAAAAAGGTTTTCCACAGCAAGGGAAACTATCAATAAAATGATAAGACAACCTACTGAATGGGAGAAGATATTTGCCAATCGCACATTAAATAAGGGGTTAACATCCAAAATATATAAGGAATGCATGCAACATCCAAAAAACAATCCAATTAAAAAATGGGTGGAGGACCTGAATAGACATCTCTCTAAAAAGGACATACAGGTGGGCCAACTGACACATGAAAGGATGCTCGACATCATTTATCATCAGGAAAATGCAAATTAAAGCCACACTGAGGTATCAGTATAGCCATCATCAGTAAATCAACAGACAGTAAGTGTTGGCGAGGATGTGGAGAAATGGGAACGCTTGTACCCTGTTGGTGGATTGTAAAATGGTAGAACCATCATGGAAAACAGAATGGAAATTCTTCAAAAAATTAAACATAAAACTACCATGTAACCCAGCAATTCTACTTGTGGGTATTTATCCAAAGAAATCCAAAACACTAATTCAAAAAGATACCTGCACCCTTATGTTTACCGCAGCATTATTTAGAATAACCAAGATATGGAAGCAACCTAAGTGTTCATTAATAGATGAAGGGATAAAGAAGATACAGAGAACAGACTGATGGTTGTCACAAGGGAAGGAGGTTGGGGGTTGATGAAAAAGGGTAAGGGATTGAAAAGTACAAACTACCAGTTATAAAACAGTCACAAGGATGTAAAGCACAGCATAAGGAACACAGTCAATATTTAAATAACTAAATACGGTGTCAGATGGGCACTAGACTTACCAAGGGGATCACTTCACTAGTTATATAAATGTCTACTCACTGTGCCGTACACCTGAAACTAATATAATATTGTATGTTGACTGTAAATGAAAAATAAAAAAACAAATGTGTACTAAAAGGCCAAAACATCTGATACAAAATTAACACTAAGAAATGTACTACTACTTTGCTATATTTATGCTGGTATTTATAGATTTTTCTTCTGAATAAACATAATGTTATCAGTGATCCAAAGCAAAAGAAAATGTGGAAGGACATCAATCACTAAAAAATATTTTAAGGCTTGAATTATCTAATCTATTCACGTTTGGTCATTAAAGTGATTTGATATCTGCCACATATAAGTTTCCTTTGATAGGCAATAAATCAAGAACAATCTTGATAATATGATTAATTAGTGCAGGAGCACTTTGCCTTTGCATCTATTTCAAGGCATTTTTCTTTTTATGAGTATAGTTGGCAGATAACTGAGGAAAAACTAGGGCTTTACAGCCATGGCCTAACATTTTAGGGTTGGTACCTTGGAGTACAATTATGTTCTTTCACAAAATGTCCTGTGGAACTACTATCAAAGATGGAACTTTTGTTGGATGAATCCTCATCCAAGCAAGTATACATTTATATTTGTGAGCTCATAAAATGGGCAAAGAGTTTCTAGAGACCCGGCAAAGCCACACAGGACTAGCCACAAAGAGTTACAGGAATGATGTGTACTTGAGCAAATGATGTACTCATATACTTCCTCTAGTTACTTAGAACCTCACTCCTCTGCTTAATTTACATGTTTACAATCAGAAAATCTGAGTGAATAAAAACATTGCGGTGCTTCCAGACAATGGAATATTATTCAGTGCTAAAAAGAAATGAGTTATGAATAAGCCATGGAAGAACCTGAAATGTATGTTACTAAATAAAAGAAGCCAATACAAAAAGGCTACACTCTTTAAGTTCAATGATATCACATTCCCGAACAGCCAAAACCATGGAGATAGTAAGAAGATGCGTGGCTAAGAGGAGTTAGGGGAGCGAGGGGCGAATAAACAGAGCACAGAGGATTTTTAGGGCAGCCAAATCAGTCTGCATGACACCACAATGACAGAAACATGTCATCATGTATTTGTTCAAACCCACAGAATGTCCACCATCAAATGTGAACCCTAACGTAAAGTGTGGACTCTGGGTGACAATGATGTGTCAGTGTAGGTTCACGGATTGTAACAAGTATACCGTTCTGCTGGGGATGTCCATAGTGGGAAGTCTGTACCTATGTGGGAACAGGGTACATACAGAAACTCTCTGTGCTTTTCTCTCAATATTGCTGTGAACCTAAAACTGCTTTTTTAAAAAAAAAAGTCTATTTAAAAGAATTTTATCCCTGGCCAAGTAGCTCAGTTGGTTAGAGTGTTGTCCCAATACACCAAGGTTGTGGGTTCAATCCCCAGTCAGGGCACATACAAGAAGCAACCAATGAATACATAAATAAGTGGAACAGCAAATAAATGTTTCTCTTTCTTTCTCCTTTCCTCTCTAAAATCAATAAATAAAAATATTTTTAAATTTTTTTTTAAAAAATGAAGGCAAATGAAAACATTTTCAGATAAACTCAAACGAGGAGAACTCACTGTCAGGAGATGCGCACTACAAGAATCCTAAGGGAAGTTCTCCAAGCTGAAGGTAAATGATACCAGAGGGAAGCTCAGATCCTCAAAAAGGAGTAAACCAAAAACAGTAAATATGGAGATAAATATAAAAGGCTCCTTTAAAATACTCCTGGCTTTTTAAAGCAAAAACTGCAACATGTTGTGGAATCCGTAGCATCTGTAAATGTGGTAACAGCTATTACAACTACAGCATAAAGGCTGAGGAAGGTAAATGAAACTATAAGGTTGCAAGGCTGTTGCATTTTATCTGAAGTGATAAGATTATTAACTAACTAGACCAAAAAGTTCAGCATGTATATTGTGAGCTCTAAAAAAACCACCTAAAAATGCAAGAAACTGCAGGGCAATGCAAAGGTTCCATGTCTTAACAAGTGTGTGAGTTACACGAATATATGCACTTGTCCAAACTGCTGGAAGAATGCACTTAACATTTGTGCATGCCACTGTATGTAATCTTTATCAAAAAAAATTTTTAAATGTTTTCTTAAAACAATAGCACTTGGCTCTGCATAGTTATCCAATAAATGTTAGTTATGACTGTTAGTATTCTGCTAAGTAACAGAATACCAATTTAAGAAGTACTGTTTTTGACGACAAAAAAAAAAAAGAAGTACTGTTTTTGAACATGCTTCTTTCCTTCTTACCTTAGGGCCTTATTTATGTAGCATATGCTTGTCCTTCTTCCTGGAACATTCTCACCTCCTACTCTTCCCCTGAATAATGCCTATGCACCCCTCATTCTTCGTCTCCATGGCATTTCCTCTGGGAAGCCTTGCCAGACACTCTCTCACCAATGGCCAAATTAAGATATCCCGTCACTTGCGCCTGTGACATTCTGGACTTACTGCTGTAATTAAGTTGCCCTTATTTGCCTATGAGACTGTAAGATCCATAAGGACACTGGCTCGGTTTCACTCACTGATAGATTCTCTATTCTCAACACAGTGCCTGGGTCCCAGGGTGCTGGAGGCAAAAGGCAGCAACAAAAGGCTCCAAGACCTATTTTCTCCATCCTGACCTACCGTTTCGCTCTCTCCAAGTCATCATTTGCTTGCTCCAGTTCTCGGATGTATTTCTGCAGCTGATCTTTAATTGCCTTTGTCTGGGCTAGGTCATCCTCTAAGGCGGAGATCTGCCGGTAGCCTTCAGAATGTTGTGCCTCAAACTTCTCCTGGATGACAAAATCAACAGTGAGTGACCGCTTTAAGACTTCTGATAAGCTCTGGTTATCTCCCCCTTCCATGTCATCTCCTTAAAACACCGAAGGCACTCCTGTTGTAGCAGACATGTTGTTTTTTAGACACTGAGCTTCCACTCCCCCCACTCTCCAGTCTGCCAGCACCCTGACTTCTTTAGGCAGGGTATCTCTGTTATCACAGGGTCTCCGTGGGACCAGTCCTCCCATCATACTCCCTGAAGAAGCTTCAGCCTTCCTCTCCCACCCGCCTGCCACATCCAGGGAACACGCCTAACTGCAGTCTGCACAACCTTTTCTCCACAGTTGTGGACTCTTAGGCATGTGACAGAAGAGGGCAAAACGGGGGGCTCTCATGTCCGGAGTGCTTCCTGCTTCCCAGCCCCCTGAGCATTTTGTACCTTGCCTCCTCCCAAACCTTGTCCTTGTAGCCTCTGGTGTCAAGAAGCACCCAACTATCTTCAAAGCAATCACTTTGCTCAAGGTGTCCACAGCAATAGAAAGCCACATAAACCTCTCCAAGCCTTGTCCATGAGGGCAATATGATTCCATGTCACATGACATCCCTGGATCACAAACAGAACATCAGGGATCACAATGACTTTGGCTGCATGTGACACACAGTAAGAGCAGGACATCATGTACTTAGTCTGACAATTGTTCTGACTTTGTGATCCAGAACACCCCCGCCCCTGCAGCATGGGGGAGTTAGAAGAACTTCTGGACCTCTGTGAGAGGGGAGAAAGGAAGGAAGGGAGGGAGGAAAAGAACAAAAAGGAAAAAAAAAAACAAAACCCTGTTATAAATTATTAAAGGAAGCTTAGTGCTTTCCAAGATCTAGCAGCTAACATTTATCATTTACTGCGTGGCAGCCTCTGGGTTCAGAAGGCTAATTACATTGCCTCATTTAATGCCATGTTCAGAAATGTGGGGACTGAGGCTCAGTTATTTAATTAGCCCAAAGTCAACTGGTAGCAAATAACTGAGCCAAGATCCAACCTGGGCCACCTGGGCTTGTTCTCTTAAAAGAAAAAAAAACAACTATGATAAACTGCCCTCACCACTTCAATCCAGGTGATATAGGTGTCAATCTCTCTCCCTTTTTCCTTCCTTCTCTCCCTCTCCCCATCTTCACCAAACACCCTTACTACATTTCTTTCATCCACACTCATGAAAGAAAACACCCACTTCCCACAGGAAAGGCCCAAAGTCTAATTAGAAAGTTAAGAAAAACAGGCAAACTCCTTCCCTTTCTTTACCCAGTTGAGTAAACAAAGCTGTTGCTAGAATGACGTAATAGTGTCTAGGTCAGAGAGGCGTGGACAGTCAGTGTGAAGGACAACGCCCACAGGACGAGCAGATTTACAGGGTGAGGACACGGAGGGCATTCCACACACTCAGCCTGCTGTGTCCCCTGTGATACTCTGCTTCCTGGCTGTGAGCAGAAGCAGCGTCCCACTGAGGCAAGCGGGGGCAGACCAGGCCCATGCTCAGCCAGTTCCCAGCCATGGCTCTGACGGCCTCGCACCCTTTAGGTGGGTGCATCTCCAGATAAAACAAGAGGGTGCAGGATCCTAGGTTATTAACCTAAATGCAAACTCAGGTTCTCAGAAGATGCAGTTAACGGGCTTCTCCACCAGCGTAATGATTCAAGGATGTCCTTTGAACTTGTGGACATGAAAAGCTGCTGCCGACATGTTGCGATTTCATTTGGGGCTAATTATAATGAGCTGTCAGCTGATGGAAGCATCAATAGATGCTCTGTCTGATCCCTTACAGGCTTTTTTATTCAACTTGTGATGAATAAGCCAGTTGTCAAGAGGCTTATTCAGTAGAATACATTTCTCTTAGGTGACAAATATGGGCTGGTGGCACTGTGGGTATTTGTTTCCTTGTTCTATGCTTTGAATCTCATGGATCTGTCACATGGTTAGAATGAATATCTTCTACTGGTTCAAAGGCTCAGTTTTGAAGCCGTTACTTACTTAGTAATAGCTTGATATTTATTCAGCATCCATGGAGGGCCCCGTTCCCTTTCTAAATCACTGGCCATACCACTGATCTTCCTTCCATAGTTTTCCATCCCCAAGTGCTCTTAAATTTAAGAACTACGAGTTCTCAATGTCTATGGCAGGGGTCAAATACTAATGCCTGCAGTGGTCAGGCTGTTAACAAAATGAGTGAGGTGGGCCAGGGGTAGGAATAGAGAAGGTGACATTTATCCCTCTGTGCTGGAGGTGGGGGTGGGGCGCAGTAGTAGGGACTGGGGTGAACTGGAGAATGCTTGCTCTGTCTAAGCAACCACTACTCGGCTTTTTGCTGCTATGGAAGAATGAATGCCTTGTGTGGCCAGATCTGCAATGCTCAAAGGAAATCGGAATTCCAGATTTTTACAGCCTTACAACTTCAAATGTTGATATTAAAGATATAAATTTTACTATCAAAAGAAAAAACTATAAACAAACCTCCAACTCGAGTGGCTAATAGCAGGCTGAAGTATTCACCAGGAAGTGTCTAGATGTGTGCAATTCACTTTGAAATGCATCAAATCATAAGACGGATTGATGGATGCATAGATACGTAATAAAAAGTATGGCAAAGGTTACTTGGTAGAGCTTGGGTGGTGGATATATAGGTGTTTACTGGAAAATTCTTTCAATCTTGCTGTGTGTTTGAAAACCTTCATGATAAAATGTTGAATAAAAATCACTAAAGGCAAAGCAAACAGCATCTAGGGGCCAGACTGATCTGCAGATAGCTACTTTGGGCTCTTTGGTCTACCACATACAGGCTTGACCTCTAACTCCTCGGCTTCCAAGTCTTTGGGCTCTTTCCTCTCTCCCTCCCCATCTCTCAATCCCCAATCCATTTTTTGGTCTCACTTCTTCCCACGTATCAGTAAAGCCAGGACTCTCAAGGTCTACTTGACACTCATTCTTGTCCATGTCCGTGGCAGGTCCAGATGAACTCTTTATCAATCCTGGGCACCAAGCCGCTAGCTCTACCCTCCCCCCTCCGCCCACCCCATCTTCAAACACCAGCTCAAGTCCCTCCCCAGTGGTTCCATGAAGCTGTCTCCAACACATGTAGGCCTTTGTCTCTCAGGAGGATCTCATGGTCAGTACTACGTAACTGAGCATCTTTTCCCTAAGTGCTTCCTGGGGTTAGGTTTGTTTGTCTTCCCCAAGAAGCTTCCAGAGGGCCAGTAGCACATCTCTTTCCATCACACCCTGCCCTGGCCCACACTGCGGGGCCTGGGCGCTTTCCCAAGGCAGCTCATCAACATTTACATGGGAGCTTTATTAAAAAGAGAGATAAATGAAAAGATATGCAGACATGCCGGGGCCCCACCCAGACTTAATGAGAACGGGAATCTCAGGGTGGGGGTGGTTCAGGCCTGTCTGGTGTTTATGAAGCTGGTGAGGTGATCTGCCTGGCAGCGCGGGCGGGCAGCCACGGTCTCTAGGGAACAGGGTTACACTCAGTGATCATGTGCTAAGCCTACAGAAGATCCAAAAAGGCAGTCTTTTAGAGCAGCGCTTCTCCAGATACTTAGCCATGTCTGGAGGTATTTTTGGCTGTCACGCCCAGGAGAAGGGCTGCTACTGGCATCTAGTGAGTGGAGACTAAACATCCTACAATGCAAAACTCAGCCCTCACAAGGAAGAATTAAATGGCCTCAAATGTCAATCATGCCCAGGCTGAGGAACCTGCTGGCACTGTCCGACAGAACTTTCTCATATGACGGAAACATTCTACAGCCTCTCTGTGCAATAATGAGACCCACTACAGACATGTGGCTACCGAGCACATGAAATGCAGACAGTATAATGGCGGAATTGAATTTTTCCTTATTTTAATTGATTTAAATGTCAGTAGCCACTTGTGCCTAGAGGCTACCATACTGGACAGCATAACCCTGGACCGTATAATATAATGATCAACAATTCTAGGAACACTCCATACTCTAAGGCTGTATACTTTGCACATGCCTTATTAGGTTATTATAGACAATCCAAGAATGGCTCTGGGGACATGTGTGTCACCTGCTTCTCACAGAGCTCCTGGGGCATAAAGAGTTCAACTACCATGTCCACCCAGGAGGCCTGGAAGTGGGAGTGCGCCCAGGGCACGGCCCCCCACTCTGCAGGGCTCCCTTTCCCAGTCAAACACGCCACACTAGAAGCCGGTCGCTACCCAAGTGCATTTCCTCTCGCCCCCTCACCTTGATGGTTTCTAGCTCCATGCGAAGGCGGTTATTTTCTGACAGGAGGTCCCTGTTCCTGGTTTCAATTTGTTGTAGCTGTGTCTCCAATTCAGCTTCATATTCTCGGCTCCCCTCCTGGAACTCTCGGAGTTCTTCTTGTGTATTCTCTGCCCTACAGCAGAATTCTCAGATGTCAAATAAGAATAAACCGAGCACTTACATGCTGCTAAGTCTTATACATGGATCAGCGCTTTATTCAACTACCTTTTAAGGCGGACACTATCATTATCCTCATGTTACAAGTGAAAAGATGAGGTGTAGACAAGATGAGTGACTTGTCTCAAGGTCACATAGGAAGTCAGAAACAGAGCTTGGACCTGAACCCAGGAATGCCTGGAGCCAGAGACATTTCTTAATCAATTCACTCTTCATTCAACACACATTTTTGAGCCCAACAAGTAGTAAATATATTTTGGATTGTGTATCCTCTTCACATTTATTTATAAGTAGAAGTGGGACATAATAAAAATGTCACTTATCACACCACTATAATGTGTCCATAAAGAAGATAAAAATCATGCCTATAGAACAAAATATACATGGACAATGGACAATGTCAAAATATACATGGACAATGTCCTTTAACATGGACAATGAAGACATTAAATGTGTTAAAGATTTTGCTTACCTTGGTTTAGTCGTCAATTCAAATGGAGACTGCAGTCAAGAAATTGAGAAGGCTGAGACTCAGAAGAATTAGGAAAGATGACCAAGAGCAAAGATGCATCATTAGATACTAAGGCTAAGATCATCCACATCTTTGTTTTCCCAATTATTGATACTATGCACAGATGTGGAAGTCGGACAGTGAAGGAGGTTGAAAGTAAAACAATGGACTCATGTAAAATGCGGTGTTGGAGGACAGCCACACAGACACTCTGGGTCACCCGAAAGCCTGTCAGGTGGGTCCTAGAGCAGAGTAAGCCTGAAACATCGTGGAGGCAAAAGTGACAAAACTGAAGCTACTTTAGACACATCACGAGAAACAGGATTCTTTGGAAAAGACAATAACCCTGGGAAAAATAGGAGGCAGCAGGAAAAGAGGAAGGCCAAACATGAGATGGGCAGACTCCATTCAAGAAGCCATAGGCTTGAATCTATAGGAGCTGAGCAGGTTTGCTGAGGACAGGACATTCTAGACATTGCTCACTAACAGAGTTGCCAGGAGCTGGAACCAACTCAATGGCATGTAAGACACACATAAAGTGTCCCTACCCCATCCCAAATACCCAGTTCCAGCTTCTCAATCCTTAAAATGCAAGAGACATTTTTTTTAAACATCAGCTTGAGTTGAACATTAAATCAAACTGAGAACAAAGAAATTTGACGAAACGGAATAAGACTTCCATGAGGAGATTATGAGTCCATGAGAAATAAAAGAAACAGTGTTGAGCACACACACACACAACTCCCAGATATGGGCACTGAAACACGGATTTTACAACCTGCCACAACCCATTTTGCTAGGCACAGGGAGTTCCTTCCTCACATACAACGCACTAACCAGCTATGGCATCCGGGAACTGATAAAACCCTGCCAGAAAATAGGATGGGAAGTAGTAGTTTGCTTAGGACCACAGGCTTTGGAGTTCAAATTCTAGCTCTGCAACTTACTGGCTATGTGACCTGGCAAGTTACTTGTCTTCACTGAGGCTCAGTTTCCTCATCTGTAAAATGCGTTGATAATGGTTGTTTCATGGGGCAGTTTTGAGATTTAACTTAGATAATACATGCTAAGCCTTCACAGTGCTTCTCACATAATATGCCCCACCCCACCCCACCAAATGGCTGCTGCTATCATTATGGGAAGAAAAGGCAGGGTGAACTTTGGTGAACTGACCTTTGCTTGTAGGTCATTGCCAGATCTTTCCAATAGTTAGCATCTTCTTCCTCAGAGCCGAAAGTCTTCCCAGAGTCCTCCATCATGAAAACGGGAGAAGAGGTCACTCTTCCTGTGGCATAGTGTCTAGGAAAGAAAGTTTTAAAATTACTATTCTGGTTAAATAGCTGAACATTACTGGGGGGAGGGGGTGGATTCCTGAACTTTACATTGGATTAAATGATAAAACATTGCCAAAACGCTAAAACTAAACCAAGACAGGATACAGCCAACCTGCATGTTTCATTCCATGGACGGATAAAGCTGTCAGGATTTGCTGATTTACCACATTGGGAGGAGGGGAAATAAGGAAAAGATGGAGGTGAGGACCTCTCCTGGGGTTCTAGCTTAGGCAATAGGGTGCCAACATTGTCCGCATCACCAGAGATGCAGAAATGCAGAAAGAACATCAGAAAGAAAATCTTCAGGGCAAGGGGATAATGCCCCAAGTTTGGGACATTATTAGTCTGACATGCCGGTGACATAGCTAGATGCAACACTGAATCTGAAACTCGGGTAAAGTCTGGGCTAATACAAATTAAAGCGTCATGAGTTTGTAGCTGGTGCTTCCCTTTCTCTTGTGATGGAACCACTGGAGGATCTAATAAGGACTATTTATGGAACTCTTAGAAATGCCAGTATTTGAAAGGGGGGCAAGGAAAGAAAGGGTAATCAGAGGAGAGAGGAGAAACAGAGAGAAAGAAGAATCAGGAAGAGTGGGCTATCCTGGAGTAGATGGTTTCAAGGGGGCAAGGGGAACATTCTATAGTATCCGTGAAACAGAGAAGGTGGAAGACAAGGACTGGAAAATATCCAGCAGACTTAGCAAAATGTTGGTCCTGGTAATGTGAGCAAGAATAGTTTCAACACAGCGGAGGAGGGGGGAGGGATAAACTGGGTGGAGGAGTGTGTAGGAGGTGACGAAGAGAAAGTCCATGGGATTTTGGAGAACTGGGTTTGGGAAGAAAAGGAGACAAATTTGACAGTAGCTAGAAGGGAGTGGGAGATAGCGCCTTAGCTTTGAGGGCTTTGAGATATCCAGAGCAGAGGTTAGGAAACATATTCTATTCTATATTATATATTCTATAAACAGATGTCAGTTTATAGACTCCCTGCTGATAGAGCCTCTGGATGTAACAGCTTATTTTCTGAATTTATTTAAGGCTCTGAGCCTGTCAAAAGGTCATCAGGAATCCAAATTAGATGCCTCCAAGGTCCCTTCCTTCCTTCAAGAGAGCTTACAGTCTACAGTGTGTGTCCCTGGGGACAAAAGAATGACTTCTGCAAGACATAACCAACAAGCTGTAGTTTGGGCTAAATGTAAAAACCATTCAGCTAAACATGTTAGCGATGACACGGATACCATCATCAACTTCTGGACCCCGGGCAGAGCTGAGCAATACCAATACTCAAGCACAGCACTCATTTCTCAATCTGCTCTGGCTACCAGCTGTGTGTGCATCTTCTCCCTCTCCTAATTTCTCTCCCTTTCCTGATTGGGGAAAGCATGCCCTGTGCCCTCCCACCTACCCCCTTCTGGAGAACAGTTTCTGTGAAAACTGGATCTAAGCAGAGAAGCTAAATGGTATAGAAAGCTGTCAATTATTGATTTTTTTTCCAGGTCAGAATTCCTTCTTCCATCTTTCTGTAACAGCACCCCAATATTCCCTTGAGGGAACTGACCCTACACTCACCCCAGGTGGTTCAGAGGAACTTGACATCATCTTCTGTAACTGGGAGAAGGCACATGACCACTCATGCCTCCAGCATCGGTAACTGGCTCCAGGGTGGGCCTAACCAACGTTGAGCCAATGACAGGAATCAGCCTCACGCAAGCTGAACAAATCATCAGCTCAGGTGTGGACTTAACTCAAGCTGAGCCAACAATAAGTGGGCCTAACTCAAGCTAAGCCAGTAAGTGTCCAGAACCAGGCCTTTTGCAGAGCTATCAAGAAACAAACTCTTTAGAAGTGTTAACTAACCTTACTCTAATAATCATTTTGCAATATACACAGATACATACATAAAATCATCATGTGGTACACCTTAAACTTACACAATGTCATAAGTCAATTATATCCCTAAAGCTGGGAAGAGAGACATGAACTCCTTTTTTCCACTAGGGTTTGTCAGATAGCAGGAGGTAAGCCCCGAGTGCCAGACCTCGTTCCATCGTGAGAGGAGAGTTTGAGAAAGAGGCCAAAACATTGGAAAGTGGGACCAAGAGGTGGAGTGACTGGGTCCTGATGATGCTGTTTGAGCACCCGGATCCAGCTGTCCCTAATTTATGATTATGAGGGATAATTTAATCCCTTTCTCGACTGTACCAGTTAGGGTTGGATTTCTGTCACAAGAGAGTTCTAATTAATATATGGAGTGACAGACCTTGTTTGCTGAAAATAAGTAGAACGGAGTACCAACAGTAAATAACAGTAACTAAGATGGTGGCAGGTAAGGGCAACCCTGGGTATGGTGCTCCCTGCTCAGGCCATAAGCTCTAGTGAGTCCAAATCGCAGCGACATGCAGTCACCAAACCAACGCCTACAGTGTCCAGAGCACAGAGCCCATGCAACTCTATGTAACTGAGCACTGTGTGGCCACTAATGATCTTATTAAGGACAAATGCGTGGCGCGAGAGGAAGTCTGCATACAGCAGGGTGAGAAAGTGAGGAACTGGGAACAATGAAGGTACAATGACTTTTCCTGCTGTTTGGAAAAAGACCATGTTCAAGGTCACATAATTAGTCCCTGTCACTTCTTTAAACATTTCCCACCCTCTTACCCCTCCACTTTCTTATGGTCCAGCTACACCGCCTTCTTTCTGTTCCTTGACCACACCAAGCTCACCCTACCTCAGGGCCTTGGCACTGGCTGTTCTCTCTGCCTGGAATGCTTCTCCTTCAGATCTCTTCTCAGCAGGTTTCCATCTTGCCATTCGGATCTCAGCTAAACCATCTTCCCCAGCGAGACCTTATTTGAATACCAGCAAATACCCCCTTCAGCTATTCGCTATCATATTAACCCCCGCTTTATCACTTTACATGTTTTGCTTTTGTTTATCTTCCCTCGCTGGAATGTCAGTTGTTGAACACAGGGACCTTCTCTGTCTTTTATATCACCAATTCCTAGAATAATGCCTGGCATCTAACAGGCATTTAATAAATGCTGTGGAATGAATGCACATAGGGGAAGACAGAGATTGGCCACTAGCTAGAAGGGAATATGACATTAAGGAAAGGCAAGAAGCAAGAGGCCCTCTGAAGGTTAGTTTATAATTCACATCTGTAAATCCTATGATGCTTATCGGGATGGGGAAAACCTCTCCCTCAGCACCTGAGTGCCACCTGCTTAACGGGAAGGAGCTGGAGGAAAGGATACCAAGTTTGAAACTACCCCTTCTCCCCATTTTTACATGATAAAGAGTATCTGATGTAGTTACTGGAGTTTAATAACCTTCGTCCTGCACTCTTAGGACAGATGACTTTTTAAAAAGGGCTTCTTAAAACAGTTACCATGGCCAGTGAGACTTAAAACTGAACCCTAAGAAAAGAAATGAATTTGTGATGTTTTAGGAGGCCCCTCCATCGAGGGAGGGGCTCTAATTATAACCATGCTGACGGGAAGGATCTGGCTTTTGGACTTCAGGTTCTGGGGAGAAACTATGCAGAGACCTGAGCTTATGTCACAGCTTGTACAATCTCTGACTCCTTCAACTAAAGGGCAAAAACCACAGGCCTGGCATTTCAACCAAACACCCTGCATTTTAAAAACAATCCTTAGGGAAGAGAAAAATATATACTACAGACCAAGAGAGAAGAAGTAATAGCTGAACTTCACTATGTTTTGAAAAGGCAGTCTTAAAAATATAAGTTTCCTTTGCCATATGAAAATGTCTCAGAAAGGTCTAATGTGAATCGTTCTTCACAGAAAGCAGGTAAGATGACTTGCAAAGTTTCCCTTCTCCCAGCATCATCTATTGAATTTTATCATCACCTTCTATTTGCTGTGTGCTGGGCATTTAACAAGTCAGCTTCAAACACCTTTATCCCTTTTTAAGCCATTCAACTGTAAGAGTAAGCAAGACAGTCACTTGGATTCTTAGAAGAAGCTGGAGCAGAAATGCTGTATCTTGGGCATCTCCTTTGGTGCAAGTGAACAGCAGAGGCCAACTAGACCCAGTGCAAGGGCTGTGGTGCGGGGGTGGGGGGTTGTCTTTAAATTCAAGCTCAAGGTTTCCCTGGGGTTGCAAATGGACTGATTAGAAGTCAAATTCACTTACTCATTTGGCCCACAGTCTTTTAAAAGGCACTGTGACAGACAGATATTAACTCTCATTAATAGTATACTCAACTTTGTACCCACTATCTTAAAAACGGATACTGCATGCATGTATATCATCTGTGCTGCAGGCATTCAATCTCTTAACTTGTGTGCTCAGTACACCATTATGTCATCATGTCCTAGCATCGTGGACAAATCCAATGAGTACCTCAACTGTATGTGCTACAACATGCAAGAAAGAACAAACTGGGACAAGCGGTTTGAAAAGTATCTACTTTCTGTAACTTAGATCTATTCCTACAAAAACGTGTTTCACTATGTTTTTAGCATGTTTTCCATGATTAAACTTAACAGAAAAGTCTGAAAACACACTTGAAATAAATGCCTTTGATTTCAAAACTAGAAAAAACAAAGCAATCTCTCTTGGCTCCCCTGTGAGTGAAGAAAGCTGGGGCATGCTGGTCAGGATGCAATACACACCTATGAACCATCAGGAATTAACTCACTATCCTTTCCACCCCAACCTTGGGCCAACCTCTTCCCAGTCGAAACAAATGGAAGAGCTGAAGGGAAAGGGAGAGAAAGGTGCCAAATGACAGCACGTGCTCCGACAGCTTCTATGTTATGAAGCAGGCATTGCACTTTGTAGAAGTGACATCACTGGGGCAAGATCAGTCAAGAATCAGCAAGTCTAGCTTCTGTCGTCGTGCTTTCAAAGTCTATAATGATCAACTTAAAAAACAGGCATGCAAGAACAAACACTCAAGGCTGTACACCATCATTCACAGATGTGGAAACAGGAGAAACTGTCAACAGAGGGCTGCCTGGAAAACTATGCAGTTGCTAAAAAGAATTATATGTACTAAAATGGAAGAAAGTTTATGTTAAGAAAGGACACTATTTTTATTTACAAATCTATCTCCCTCTTTGCATACAAAGGCTCTGGGAAGATGTCCCCGAATGCAGGTAAAGCTGGCACTAAGACGAGAACTTGCATCTGACACATTACTATATACATTAATTTTTACAGTAAGTATATATTGCTTTTGACATTTTAACCCAGGCAAAAATACAGAATAGCTGTTGTTCCAGGATAACTTTATTCTACAGAACCAAAATGCCAGGGAATCCCTTTTCCAACATTTCTGAACACCTATTAAATGCCAGCCACAGCTAGGAGAGGCAGATACAAAGCACCTACATCAGCCCTGGCCGCAAACACAGCACTAGTGGCCGACACCAACTTTCCATACACCAGTGTGTTCACATTAGAGAATTATCTTGTGAGGAAAGGGAGTGTAAATTCTCTGGCTCACACGTTCTAAGGCAAAATGGTATAAAATATAGTACCAACCAGAGGCCCCTGAGACACAAAGGGCATAGAATCAGATCATCTAGATCTAAGCCTACACAAAAGACACACTTGGAGGAAAGATTTAAGTTTCAAAACTGATTATCAGTGTGTGCGTGTATTCAGGTGATATCAGGTAACAAGTGTCTCTGGGAGTCACTGGGATTCAATCCCTCTTCAAAGCATCCTACCCATGTCCTAAAATGCCATCCTATCCCAGAATACACAAACAAAAACAGCATAGAAAACACAAATATCTGTCCAGCGCATGCTACAAAGGCCATTTCTTGTTAAAAGGGTCCTCGGGCTACAAGTACAATAGGAGAGGCACAAGCTGGTACAAACCCTTGGACAAAGAAGTGAGGGAAGTTTAGACCCTCAGGAGGCAGAGAACCTGAGATGACTGAAGAAGATAATGCAGCTTCCCCAAAAGCGGTGTCAAGGGGCTGGTGGAGTTTCCCAGGACCTCAGAGAGATACGTAAGCCCAGCCACTGCATTCAAGCTGTAGAATAAGCGTTTTCATCCTGTATCCAATCCGTCCCCAAAGTGCTGTCAGGGGAAATCTGAACCGCCCTGCTGCAGAGACCTGAGAAACGCGGAGGGAAGGAGACGGTTCCAAACAAGTTCCCAAAGGGAGGGAGGAGGAGGAAGAAGGAAAGAGGTTTTTGGAAAGAGGCCTGCAATGAGGGTGAAAGCAGGGTGGGGAAGTGGGCAAGAAGGAGTGCTAAGAGGAATGACGGGAAGATTGGGGCAGCAGAAGGAAAGGGGGTGGCGGGGTTTGAGGAGGGGCAGAAAACAGGGTAGGAAAAGAGACTGGGGAGTCACGGAAGGGTGTTTCGGGTAGGAGGGAACAGCAGGGCAGAGTAGGAGGGCTGCGAGGACCAGAGACGAGGGGGGGCAGAAGGACCAAGGAAGTCAAGTTGGGAGAGGAGGGCAGCAAGAAAAAGAAAGTTGGCAAAGGCGAGGAACCGGGCGCGAGGACACAAGGGTGGCAAGGCACGAAGTTAGGAAGGGAGGCTCCAGAAAAGCGGGATTTTCGAGCACAGCGCACAAAACCGGCGGAGTCCAGGCAGCCGGGAAGCGACGCGCAAGCTAGGGGAGGCGCAGGGTATCTGCAAGGCAGCTGCCGGGGGTCCCGAGAGTGCATCTGGCGGCAGGGCGGAGCAGAAGAGTTTCCTGGCGGCGGCGGCGGTTCCCCAGCGGCCCTCACCCCGAGCGGCGGCTGCAGTTCCGCACTTACCCCAGCTCGGGCGACGAAGACTAGCGGCTACCGCAACAGCAGCGGCGGCTGAGGGCGGTGCGGCCCAGACCTCTGGCCCTCGCCCCCGCCCCTACGCTCGCAGCCTGCGTCGTTCATTGGCTGCTGAGCCACGGGACCGCGTCCGCCTACGCCAATCAGAGCCGAGCAGCGCGATTTGGAAACTTTTTTGCCAGGGCCCCTGCGCCGCGCGGGCACGCTGCGTCCCTGAGACCGGAGAGGGCTGGGAAGACTCGGGCTGCTGGGCGGGGACCTGGCCTGACTTTGAGGGTGCTGGCAGCTCCCCGGACACCCGCGGAATGGGCTTGGACTTGCGGGGCCAATGCACTTGGAGAAAACACGACTCCCTCCCCTTGATACTGATTGCATTTTCCCGTTCTTGCCTTTTGCCCAAATCAGAGAAAAGTACAAAGATTCAGGTCCGCTTTGGCTAAACAATGGCCCATGTTCTTCCCACTCCTTTATACCCTAAATAAAATTTTCAACGTTACTACCTTCTTCGAAGCTAGCAAAATTTAGTGCGTAAGACTTTGGTTTCAAGCCTATCCTTGAATCCTAACTCTGCCCCTTACTAGCTGCATGACTTTGGGCAAAGTACTCTATGTGACTTAATTTCCTTATCTATAAAATGGGGTTCCTGATAGGGTGTGTAAAACAGTGTCTAACACATAAAGTATAATCTATGTATTTGTTAAGTGATCATGATTTTTTTAATTGATTATGTGTGTTAGGCACAATGCTGACTTCTTGACTTGGGTTTTCTCATTTAATTCTCACAGCAACCCTAATTGTTCACCAACAATTATTTATTGAGGACTCACGCTTAAAGCACAGTAAATGTCATCCAAGACGCCTATCGTCAGAGAACTTACAGTATCAAAAAAGAAACACACTAAGCCAGCAAACAGAAAAAGTAAAATAATTTCAGACTTTAATAAGTGCTATGAATAATGCAATGTCATGTGATAGAAAAGGGCTGGGATTTCAGATAAAATGGTCAGGGAAGAGCACTCCAGGAGATCACAATGGAGCTGAGACCAGGATGATGAGAACCACAAGAAACACTTTTTTTTGTCCTCATTTTAAAGATGAGAAACAAAGGTGTGGGAAGTTAATATGTTGCCCAAGGTCTCACAATCAATAAATAAGAAATCAGACTACAGCTGGGTCTGTTTGACACATACGCTTGTGTTTTTCAGCACTACACTAGAGGCAAAAAGATCTTAGGTACTTTGAAGATTCCAACCACATTCATAGAATCCGGCCTGTCTCCCTGAAATGGTTAAGAATGATCTTTCTCTAATTCTCTTTTGTTTTGACTCCTCACTAGTTCCTGAAGAAGCTCAGAGACACAAAAGGGAACCACCACCTACATTAGCAGAATTAAGGAAAGTACCAAAATATCTAGTCACAAATGCTAATAAATCATTGCTTTCTCTTGACACATTTGTTCTCAGGCTTTCATTCATTGCAGAATTTTATTTACCGTCACCATTGTGTGAGGTTTCTGGGCAGGGAACAATCACCCCCGTTCACAGATAAACTGAAGCACAAATTGATGAGATATCAATCTGAAATTGCCCTGATCAAGTCATGTCAACTAGTTGACTTTCTTCTATTTTTTTTTAAAGAAGTTATTTATTTAATATTTATCTGAGGGGAACGTAGGGAGAAAAAAAGGGAGGGAAACACCGATGCTAGAGAGAAACATCAGTTGCTCCTTGCCCTTGCCCTAACCAGGGTCCCAGCCTATATGACCTGGGCATGTGCCCTGACCAGGAATTTAACTGCTGACCTTTTGCTTTGCAGGATGACACCCAACCAACTGAGCCACACTGGCCAGGGCAACCAGTTGCCTTTCAATTTCGTTCATTTTCCATTTAAAAAAAGGGAGAGGACATTGAAATGATTGTTATTATTAAACTCATCTTTAGGAACTGGAGTTTAGGTAAATGTCATTTGATAAAACCTTGAAAATGAAAGGGAATTTTTGGTGTACTTTAAAACTTTATGCTCTCTTTACTCAATTTTTCCCCCCTCTAGTGTTCAAATATGAATGAGCAGAGAACTCAGGTTCTCTTAAGTCCTTCCATCATACTTTATCATTTCAAAACTCTACGCTTAACCGCCCTGGCTGGTGTAGCTCAGTGGATTGAGCGCGGGCTGGGAACCAGAAGGTCCCGGTTCGATTCCCAGTCAGGGCACATGCCTGGGTTGCAGGCCAGGTCCTCAGTGAGGGCCATGTGAGAGGCAACCATACATTGCTGTTTCTCTCCCTCTCTTTCTCCCTCCCTTCCCTCCTCTCTAAAAATAAATAAAATCTTAAAAATAAAATTAAAAAACCATAGAAGAGAAGAGAAGTTGCTGCAGGAGAAACTCCTTTAGTAGAAGCCAGGCAGGCTAAGAGCTGAATGGAATGTAAAGCATTGTAGCTGCTTAAACAGCACAAAAAGCATCCTTGTTTCATAAACATGAAGATCATAATCTAGACAAGGAAAAAAACTGAAAGTTAGTCTTACTCCCCTGATAAAAGAGTTTGCCCAGCAAAGGAATAGATTAACAGAGGCTATATTTAAGAAAATATATCTTGCCCTGGCTGCTGTAGAGCAGTGGATTGAGCGTGGGCTATGAACCAAAGGGTCACCAGTTCGATTCCCAGTCCAGGTCTCCAGTAGGGGCCACGTGAGAGGCAACCACACATTGATGTTTCTCTCCTTCTCCTTCCCTTCCGTCTAAAAATAAATAAATACAATCTCTAAAAAAAAAAATATATATATATATATCTTAAGGAAAATGGTAAAGCACTCTTTCACAAATAACATTGTTTTTAGGTTCATAATTATCTGCTTCCAATAGCTGGTATACTCTACATAGGCTAGTGTTCTACAGAAAACAGTAAAATTGCATTTCTTTAAAACTTATTTGTAATTCAGACTTTTCGTTAGTGTTATATTTCTTATGATTTATTCATTTTTATTTACTGCACTTAACCTGTTGAGACCAGGCACAACTCTAGTTTTGAAAGAATGTCAAACAAAATCAAACAAAATATGTCTACTCTTTATTACCTTCTGTGGCTAACAAGTTTTTTTAAAAAGAAGTTTTAAAAATCCAATTAGTTTCCTTTTTTACACTTTCAGTTAATATGGTCTGTGTTCAGAGATACTCAACTACAATAAGGAAAAACACCCCTAAAGAGAAGCATATTTGATACTTAAAAAAAAAAAAAAGCTAGAAACAGAGTTGCTTTACCATCAGTTCTAATACCCACTTGGAAAATACCACACAGACACAATGAAGATTTACTCAGCAGTTAATAAATACCTAAGTGGGCAGATGATGTGTGTGTACTTGTCATCTGCTTACTGGAAAATAGATTCAAGCACAAAGGATTCTTCAGCTATGTGTTTGATCTTGCCCTCCGTAATACTTGTCTACCAGGATGTATTAGCTTACCCTGAAATTCACCCCACTGACTGGGAATTGCCTAATGGAATTGCCTCACACTGAAGACTTACGGGGTGTGGGGGCCTATCCGCCTCTTTTGACAATTTCTAGTTATTGATTCTTCTGCACAGTGAATCTGTCTCTTGGCAATAAACTTTTCCGGAGTATGCACCTAGCACATCCTAAACTGTATCTAGATTTAGACAGGAGATACGTGCTTTGTCTTTCTAATTTGCAACAGGAGCTAGTGAGCCACAGGCAGTTTTGCAAATGACCATTGTGCTGAGTTAAAAAAATGTTTTTTGGAAAAATCTCAGGTAAAAGTAGATTTTGAGGGGAAGGAGACGCAGGGAACCTAACAGGAGGTATCTATCCACCTAAAATGCATGCAGTTATTTGCTCCACAAGGCTTTTTCAAGTGCAAGATCTACTTTTTTGTTCACCCAGCCTGTCACTGGAAAAGTTGTGTTGACCTATAACAAGCTCTGGGCCAGGGCTTTTAAAAACCACGTTTTCTGGCCTGGCTGGTGTGGCTCAGTGGATTGAGCGCTAGCTGGGAACCAGCGGGTCCCAGTTCGATTCCCAGCCGTGGCACATGCCTGGGTTGCAGGCCAGGTCCCCAGTGAGGGCCATGTGAGAGGCAACCATACATTGCTCTTTCTCCCTCCCTTCTCGTACTCTAAAAATAAATAAATAAAAATCACGTTTTCTCACATAAGTCACGAGCACCTCTTAATTGTTGGTGACAACATCCAGCCTAGTCCTAGAACACTTTCTTTTTGCCAGCTTGGTCATAAGCCTGCGAGAAACCTTGCCGGCCGGGAGGGCTGGGAGGTTAGCGCGGGTGGCACTTTTTTCCCCACTCGCCACTAGGCTGCACCAGATTAAGTATGCTGTGAAAAATACGCGTCATTTAAAAATTTTTTAAAGTAAAATCATCACGTGACGAGAGCGAGAGAGACAGAAACACAGAGAGGAGTGAGAGAGAAAACCACAACGTTTGGGTTTTTCATCGAAATCCGATTTAAATCGCCTTTCCTCAAAAGACCGAAAGAACTGCCTTGTATTAAATCCTGGTTGGCAGGTTTTTTCCCTCGGTTTCACTTCAAAACTCCCTAATTCTCTGCTCTTAGGTTCCTTCCACTTCACAACGAAAACCCAGAGTAAAGACTTCCTTAAATTGGGGGTTTTCGCTAAAAGAGCCTGGGCCACCCCCGGGGAAGGTCCCTATTTAAAGGTTTATCGGGAGGGGACTGAGCCTGACGAGGCTGCAGGGCCGCGAGGCCCCGCCCCCCCCGGGTTCCCAGCACGCCCTGCGCGGAGAGGGCATGGCGGCAGGGGAGGGGTGGAGGAAGGGGCGGAGCGAGGGAAAGAAAAGGGCGTCGGTTTTACGACTGGGGCGGTGCGGTACGGAAGCGGAAGTGGAGGGTGCGCTTGGCGGCGGCGGCGGCGGGGGCTGCGGAGTCGGGAATCAAAACAAAGGGCCTGGAGGGGCGGGGGGAAGGCGGCGGGGTCGGAATGTGAGCGAAGGTGGAGCTGGCAGCTGAGGTGAGTGTGCTAGCACCGCTGGGAACTAGTCCATGATGGGCCCATTGCTCTGGGGCCACCAGGCTGGAGGAAAGACAGTGTCTCCGCCCTTCCCCTGCCTTTTGCTGGCCGAGGTGCAGAAGGTTGGCTAGTCTGAGGGGAAGGATTGAGACACACCAGTCAAGCCCCTATTAAAAGTTCGGGTTATCTCCCTTTTGTGTCCGTTCACAACTGTCACTGCTGCGCCGCTGCTGTACTTTGGGGGTGTTTGGCTCCCAGCCCGCACCTTTCTCCGTGCTCCCGATGGGGCCCTCCAGGAATGCAGAGCATCCTTTCCAGAGGAGTTTGCACAGTTGGAAGGTTAAAAGAGGAAGACGGGGCGGGTGTATTTGCAACCTTTCCCCCGCTCCCCCGCGCCGAGCACTATGCATGCTCCTCAGTTTTTCAACACTGGGGTGTTCAGCCTCTAGTTTAAAGGATAGTGTTGAGTTTTCTTAGGGCTTGAGCCACTCCCACTATTAATAGTAACGCCACACCTTGATACACCTTTTAGAGTTTCCCAAGCACCTTTCTGGTATTACCAAGAGCTCTCCAGTTACGGTTTTACCTTTTCAACTTCCTAACATCTCTGAGCAGAAAATACTCTTTTGCATAGAGAGAGATTGAAACCTTAACGGTCTTCCTAGACATTCATGGAACTCCTCATTCGTTGAGCTGTTATCGATATGGGCTAGATGCTGGAGGTACAAAACTTAGTTAAGAAAACATGATCCCTACTGTCACGGAGTTTATTCAGGTGGCGGAGACAGAAAATAAAGCAAGCAAATAAAGGCAATTTTAGATAGAAGAGCTATGAAAAAAAGAAGTAATGGGATGGGGTGGTGTAGGGGTTGAGGACTGGATGGGATGTTAAGAGCAAGCCACTGCTAAATTTTCCACTTCGGTTGTCTTATTTAATCCAAACAACAGCCCTATGAGGATGCTACTGTTATTGTAAGGTCCATTTTACAGATGGGATCTGAGGTTTGAGAGCTTGTGAGTTATCCAAAGCTTCACAGAGAGGAAACTACAGAATTGGGGAGTAATATGAAGACAGTCTGACTTCCAAATCTGTGCTTTCAAACACTATCCGAATTGCTCAGAGATTCCAAGAGATAATGGCAGAAGTGAGACTTAAATCAAACAGAACTTGCTTTAGCTCTCTTAAGTTACTTAGTGGCATTCCCAGGAGTAGTTGGGAAAATTTCCAGGTGCAGGCCACTAACAAGCTAATAAGTGTGTACTCTCTATTGCTGTGTTGAGCAATACGGAAGGTACCTTGGTGTAGTAGAAAGAAGTGGGCAAGCCTAGTTTGCTCCCTTTCTAATTGTGTGATCTTGGACGAGTTACAGAACTTCAGAAGCTTCTGTTTTCTCCTCTGTAAGACGTGGCCAGTTTCTCCAATGTCTATCTCACAGATTTACTGTGGAAAAAAATTTACATAAATGGATCTCATTGTCTGGTTGTTCTCATCATTGTGCCCCTGTGCCAAGCATAGGCCTGCTACATAGCAAATAGTAAGTAAATATTTGCTGAATGCAGAAATAATGTTAAGTAAAAATGCCTATTAAACTACATTGTACTCTACTTAGCTCATTTTCAGGACTGGCCTTGAAGAAGTTTGTGGGAACATGCTGCAGTTGTGTATATCATGAACATCCAAATTCTGTGATCTAGAGGAGATTGTGGGGAAGTCCAAAAGTTGTATTTAAGAGGGAAAACAAGTAATATAATTTACTAACATTATGGCAGTTAACTTCATCTCTGTCTCCAAATTAACTCCTAATTGTAAACAGCTAGGTAAAATACAAATATTTACTTAGTA
The DNA here is from genome assembly GCA_004026765.1 of Micronycteris hirsuta. Lineage (NCBI taxonomy): Eukaryota > Metazoa > Chordata > Mammalia > Chiroptera > Phyllostomidae > Micronycteris > Micronycteris hirsuta. Next base: position 38,265 of record PVJI01002820.1, on the reverse strand, counting down.
TATACTGAGCAGCCAGGCCCTGTGCTTGGCACAGGTGATGCATTGGTGAAAACAAACAGATGGTGGGCTCTTTAATTTTTTCACCCTCAGTAATGCTATGAGGTGAACAGGGGAGAGAAATTAGCTACACTTTTCAGAGGTAAAACCAAAAATTCATTGACGTTTTCTAGCTTCGACATAAGTGCCAAATAGTAAATATCTTAGGCTTTGTGGGCCATATAGTCTGTTACAAATACTTAAGTCTGCAATTGTGTAAAAATCAGCCATACGCGGGATTTAAGTGAGTGTGGACATTTGAATTTCATACAGTTTTATCATAAAACAGTATTTTAGTTTTTTCTAAGAATTTAAAAATGTAAAATACTTATAGTTCAAAGGCCATTTAAATACAAGCAGTGGACTGGTTTTGGCTGGTGGGCCGTAGTTTGCCTGCCCCTGCTTTATGTGCTCAGCTGTCTTATATCATAAATACGGTCCTTGTACAGTCATCTCCCCTCACACTCCTTTGGAAATGTTAAAACCACTTGAAATGAGGATCCTATGAGAGAGATAGCTAAAAGGGATTCTTTTCTGTATGCCCGGGTTAAATTTTTGAGAGATAAATTAATAACCCTAAAACGGCCCCTGCAGTTGAGAGTAGGTGATTCTTGGGGTATGGTAGCGAGGACTTGGAAATGAGATTCAGTTGTCCTTACCATTGGCAGGCTGCCTTCGTGCCCAATAGCTATTATTTATTTGATCTACTTTTATTGTACTATTTAAGTGTTGTTACATTGGAGTAGGTATAGCATATATATGACTTGAGATTCCTCTGTTAGATTTTTTGTTGGTACCAGATTGCACTTGCATAATAAGTAAACTAGAAATTGGTTTTATTTGTTCTGTAGCAGAATCAAAATCGAAGTCCACAGAGGTCACATAATCTGGAACTTTCATACTCACCAAAGACAAAGTGGGATAAATTGCTCTTGAATCAGTTTGAAAATCTTACATAGTTGGTAATGAGGACGTTTAGTAATTCTTTTATGAAAATTACATGCTCTCTGCTGTTAACTTTTTGATTCTCACAAATAGAGTCTTTAGGGCGAGATGGTTGAGAAGAATTAAGAAAAACTATAGAAAAAGCCTCCTCAGGGCTGGAGGAGGCTGTCCCCAGCTCAGTGATGAGAAGTTTCACCCAGGGATAGGCAGGTGTCCAAGGTTTGTCTAGTACTTCACTCAAGCATGGCTGTTTATAGAAAAGAAATAGGGCTCATCCAGAGTTCATTTTTTTTTTTAAGATTTTATTTATATTATTTATTTTTAGAGAGAGGAGAAGGGAGGGAGACAGAGAGGGAGAGAAACAGCAATGTATGGTTGCCTCTCACATGGCCCTCATAGGGGACCCGGCCCGGAACCCAGGCATATGCCCTGACTGGGAATCGAACCGGGATCATCTGGTTCCCAGCCCGCGCTCAATCCACTGAGCTATACCAGCCAGGGCCAGAGTTCATTTTTATTGGAAGAACTGTAGAACATGAGAAGTGGAAGATTAGAGAATATTTAAAAATCAGGTTAATATAGTCAGAATTTAAGCATAAACAGTCAACCAAGTTTACCAGATTTTAGTAACATGTAATATTCTTTGAAAGCTATTATACTTTTGTTCCTTATGATTTGTCCTGTTGGCAGCCATTGCACCATAAATATAGTTGCAGTCTCACATTTTAATAGTAAAATTTGTACTTATGCATATAAATAACACTAAAATCTCATTCTTAACAGGGCGGAAGAATGAAAGAAAAGAATGATGAAAGAATGTTGAACAATTTTGTGTGGCTATATGATGGAAGAAAACGGAACTGAGAACTCCTGTAGTAGAACGCTTGGATGGCTTCAACAAGATAACGATGCTAAGCCATGGCTTTGGAAATTCTCTAATTGCTTTTCTCGTCCTGAGCAGACGTTGCCACTTAGTCCCCAAACGGTAACTATGTGCAAGACTAAGGACATAGAAATTCCCAGCGCAAATAGATGAGCGCTCCATCTGGGGCAGCCTCTCTCCCTGGAGCCTGTGCTAAGTTTTCCTTGTATCCTGCTTATCTTACTTCTTGTAGCACATTATTAATAATTCCTGACTCAAGGAGAGCATAATTTTTTAACACCTGTACTTCTACTCTAAGTAACAATAGTTGCTTTATTTTTTATTTCTTTTAAGACTTTATTTATTTTTAGAGTGAGGGGAAGGGAAGGAGAAAGAGAGGGAGAGAAATATCAATGTGCAAAAGAAATATCAACCAGTTGCCTCTTGCACACCCCTAACTGGGGACCTGGCCTGCAACCCAGGCATGTGCCCTGACTGGGAACTGAACCGGTGACCCTTCGGTTTGCAAGACAGCACCCAACCCACTGAGCCTCATCAGTCAGGGCAACAGTAGATGCTTTAAATATTTGAAGTTAACATTTTTGGAAGAAGTCTTTCTCATTAAAGTCACAGATTCCAAAGATAAAATCCATCTTGTACAATAAAATTGGAGGAAAGTATAAAATAGATTTTATGTAACAGTAGCCTTCTGAGTTTGAGTCTTATAATCAAGGAAAGATTGATAGGACCTTACTGATAGTCTTTTTCTGTTCAGGATTTCTCTCGAATATTTAAATATGTCTCTAACTTCTTCCTGTGCCTTTTCATAGTGATTTTTACTTTTTCTGATTTCATTTCATGTATAACATTACCACCTTTCTATTTCTTTTTTTGCTGTTATACTTGGGATTTAAATGAGACTTTATGATGAATTTATGTAAAGGTATTAATACTAACTTTGTTAAAAAGTCAAACACCCTGTCTTCTTCAGGTTGTCACTATATAGTTATCTTTGTTGTATGGGATCAGTAATTTGGGTCATTTCAGAAATGTTTTACTTTAGGGACAATAAGGATTGGCAGCTCAAGCAAGCTTTCCTGGGATTGTGGATCTGGCCCTCATGAAATCACATGTTCCAGAATTGCATTCTCTGCTTCACAGATCCAGAAACTTGATTTTTGTCAATGGCATCCAGAATTGAGTATGTTCAAAGGGACCAACTCACAATAACCCTGCTCATAAGAGCCAAATCTATGTAAATCAGAATGCCATGTGTTCATTTCCAGCCTGAACTGTAATTACGAAAAGGGCAGAATACATTGCTTGTTGGATTGTCAGCCCATTGCTATTACCTCCCTTCTAGGAAGAGTCTAACTGAAAATCCAGATTTCTCCTAGATAAGTGTAGACTCACAGCATAAGGAATGAAATCATAGCAGTCGGATGGACCCTTCTATGCTCCAAAGGATGAGCATGTCTCAAACACTCCATAAGGGCTCATCTTCATCTTAGTAGTGCCTACAGTCAGTCCATAAAAGCTCTTGATCAATTAGCTCTCCTTTCAGGGGTCAGGGACTCTGCTGAGAGCTTTATGTGTATGCTGTTATTATATTGTTCTAACAACTGTAGGAGGTATATCCTGTTGTTCCCAACTGAAGGATGAGGCCACAGAAGTTAGAGAGGTTAAGTAACTACTCAAGGTCATCAAACTGTTGAGTATCCCATGCAAACCCAGGCTTCTGACACCACTGCCACGCGGCAGCCTTTGTAAATATGTTGGCCTCCTGTGTCTGTTGGAGGAATATGACAAACTATTTCTCTTGTACCTTTTCCCAGACAGTTTTCTAATCACTCTTAACTTTTTTCACTGGCTACAGCATAATTGTTCGCATTATGGCTTTAGGTCATGATATCCTCGGGTTTGCTAAATGTCATCAGAAGCACATTTATAGACTTTTCCACAGATGGGTCACTTGGGGAGGTGGCTGAGCATATCATCCATATTGTTTGGGATCTTCTCTGGAGGACTTTACCAAAACCCCTTATGATTTGACTGCAAGAACTATTAAGTATTTTACTCAAAGCACTTTGCTTGTAAACCATCTTTATTGAATGCTGTTTGTGACTGTATTATTTCTTAACACCTGTTTTGTCTTCAGAAGACACTGCGAGACAAAGGAAAGTTATCAGAGGGAAGTAACTGAGACATAGGTGGTTAACATGACTTGCTGAACATCTTTCCTCTTAAAATTTAGGAAGAACACAATCTTAACTTTGGTTGTCTTTTCATGTTCACCTACAGACCTCTCTGAAGAATGCCCTTGGTTTGAGCTGCTATTGCATTTTGTTTGGTCACCATTGAGTGGCATAAACAGGATTGAACGCTGTTGCCATTGTTCAGTGCAGTAGGTTATAACCAGATATCACTGGCCTCATAAAATTGACTGGCATTCTGATTTTGTTTTTCCCCCTCAGAAAGATTACATGGAGAACAAGAAAGCTGCTGTGGAATTAAAGGATGTACCATCTCCCCTTCATGCTGGCTCTAAACTTTTTCCAGCAGTTCCACTTCCAGATACTCACTCTCTTCAGCAAACTAAAATACAGCTTCCAACTGTCCCCAAAGTAAGCTGCTGTGCTCGTTGCACTAATGAACCCTCCACTTCACCAATGCATTTTGGCGGTGGTGGTGGCGGTGGTGGCGGTGGCGGCGGTACTGGTAGGTTGATTCACACGGGCACACTCTTAGATTCGCAAAGCACCAGGACAATCACATGTCAGGTAGGGTCAGGATTTGCTTTCCAGTCTGCATCTGCACTCCAGAATGCCTTAGCTAGGAACAATATGGCCAGCGTTGCAAGTGACTTTCCCAGCATGTGTCTAGAAAGCAATCTCTCTTCCTGCCAACACCTGCCCTGTTGTGGAAAGCTCCACTTCCAGTCATGCCATGGTAACGTGCACAAGCTGCATCAGTTCCCCGCTGTCCAGGGCTGTTCCTCCGCAGGCTATCTCCCCTGTTCCGATTTCTCGAGTGGGGCTCCAGGGCACGTGGAAGAGCACATTTCCCAGTCGGAGCTAACGCCTCACTTGTGCACCAACTCTTTGCACCTAAATGTGGTCCCTCCGGTGTGTCTGAAGGGCTCCCTTTACTGCGAAGACTGTCTAAACAAGGTTTGTATCTCTTTCTTTGATATATTGGGGGCAGCTGAGGTTTAAGGAATGACATTTTTAAAGTGGGTATGTCTTGAAAACCTTTATCGTGTGTGGGGTTGAAGAACTTTCCATGATGTAGCTCTGTCCCCATGAGCATAACCTCTGCTGGTCCTGAAGAAGCAAAGGGGAGGGACCATTCAGACGGGCAGAGGGTAATTATTTACGTAGTTTATGCTCTTTGGGCCTCTTGTAGTCTGTTTTCTGCATGTGAACCTAGTTCAGCAAAGCCTCAGGTTCTGTTTTGTCCTTGAAGGTAGAGGCACGATTGTGATTTCATATAACCAGTATTCACAGTATACATGCACCTATTCATGTAATATAGGTACCTGCATGTTGTCCTTTTGTAGTAATTTGGGGAACTTGGAACTTGTTCCAGTCCGCCTATGTTTAAGTGAAGACTTTAATTCCCTTTATATAAAATATGTCTGAGGTCTCCATGGCAGCAGACACATACCCCAGAATGTAAAGGTCCGATCTTGTGACTGTCTCCCCTGACCTTTTCAAGCTACTTCGAAGTGAATTTATGAATTGAACACTAATAGTTCTGGGAAAGATGATTTGAGAAGACATTTTATTAGAGGCTAGCAGTTGGAAAGGAGAAACACTTAGGATGTGTTTTCGGTTGTATATAACTGTAGGGTTCTAAAATGATGTACCTGAAACCTTTTTTTCTAAAAATTTTAAAACAGCCAGCAAGAAATAGTATAATTGCTGCTGCTAAAGTCTGGCCAAATATACCACCTCCAAATACTCAAACTGCACCTGTTACCATTCCTCTGTGTAATGGCTGTGGAACCAAAGGGAAGGAGACCACGTTGTTATTGGCAACTGGTCTAGACAAAGCTGCTTCGAAATTTGGTAAATGACAATGTATAAAATATGCATATTTAAATAGTTTTCAATATCTGATACTAACTCTGCATTTAATTGCCTTTAAAAGAGTCCTAGTGGTTCTAAAGTTACTGTGTATGTGAGTCTCAGTTTTTATTTCTTGGTAAATTTTTTTTTTTTTTTTAATTTTTATAGATGAGTAAGTCATTTGCTCTTTATATTGGGCTGAGGCTAGTTGCAATCAGAAGCTGTGTATAGAAAAATGGGGAGTATGTTAATTGTTTACTCTCTAGAAGGACTTAGTATTTAGGAAGACTTAGTAATGGCTGGTGAAAAACGATATTTGAAAACCTAAGAGCCTGTCTCCCAAACATAATTAATGTGATATTTTATTTATTGAAAATATTGTTAAAATATTAAATCAGATGTTAATGCCATACTAAAAATCACTTAAAATCAAGGACAGTAAAAACTGCACCTTTTGTCGCCTTTCCATTATTCTTTGATGCTGAGTAGGTAGACAAGCATGAGTGGAGCAGGAGAATCAGGCCCCAGAGCTGCAGTGTCCATTCACCTATGTGTTAGTATTCGGAGACCCATAGGTGGTCAGCATGAGAATGGCTTGTGTTTTGCCATGGATTATTGTGGACTTAAAGTAACTTGACCTTTAGTTTGTCCTTTCCTGAAAAATAGGAATAATTACTGGAGATACTGTGGCAGCTTAGGAGTGGTTTGTTTTATTAGATCCAACAGTGAGGTATAGTTAAAATTAATACCCATCAATAATTTTATTTTTCTACAACTAAGAATGATAGGAAGCTAGCTATTTAATTTTGCCGTTTCTCTTTCGTTATATATAATTCAAAATGTTAACATTTCTTAAGGGTCACCAGAAGTTGCACTAGCTGGACAGGTGCTGGAAAACTTACCCCCCATTGGAGTTTTTTGGGATATTGAAAACTGCTCAGTTCCCTCTGGCCGCTCAGCCTCAGCTGTTGTACATAGAATCCGTGAGAAGTTTTTTAAAGGCCACAGGGAAGCAGAATTCATCTGTGTGTGTGACATCAGTAAAGAAAATAAAGAAGTGATTCAAGAGCTTAATAATTGCCAGGTAAAAAAAAAAAGCTAATCTAAATCTATTATGGTAGAATAGGTACATGTGATTTTTTTTAAAGAATTATGTTTCAAAATTTGTTCAATAATGTGCATTTGTGCTGTTTGCAAATAAAGAAAATTAGCAAAAGATTATTCCTGAAGTACAGTAAGTCCTCACTTAATGTTGTTAATAGGCTCTGCAGCTTCAAGTGAAATGACATTTAATGAAAAACTATCACCATAGGCTGATTGGCATAAACAAGAATTAAGTTCCTAGAGCATCTCATCAGTGTTATAACAAAATGTCATTAAACAAAATGACTTTATTTGTTATTTGAGGGCCTGCTGTACTAGGAATCATTTAATCAAGTCTGACCTATCTATAATGCTGCTTATATGTGACTAGTGCTACCAGTTTAATGGTTACATATGTACCATTTCCTTTTGATTTTTCATAACTACTCTGTGAACAAGGATTTATTAATTTATTATTTAAAATTTACAAATGAAACTGAGGGCCCCCAAGTGGTTAAGCAGCTGTCTTAAGATCACGTGGTCAGTATGTGGCTGAAGTAGGATTTAAATCCAGATTGACCTCAAAGCCCAATCTCATGAACTGGAAGGAGAAGCCAGTTCTTTTGACTCTTTGACAAGTAATTCCGTTGATATGCCATATTGATGTCTAAAATTACATATTTATGTTCTTCATAAAAACTAATAATTCTATTGTGTATTGCATATAGTTGCAGCACCTTTCAAAACAAACTGTTCTTGCTTTGCAGACTGTTATATGTGAGCCTGATAATTTTAATAGGGGTAAACATATTTTAGCTCCCTAGGGGCTAGATATCTCTCCTCTCCCACCGTCTAACCCCAGATCCTGAAAGCCATGGATGATGTGTATACGGCATTGACAAGTGACTTCAAGTACAGCCTGAAATCTAATTATATATCAAATCTCTGCCACTCCCAAATTGTTGGCAAAAGCAATTGTGAGAGCTCATATAATAACGCCTTCAAATTTCACTTCCTTTCCTCTTCCTGTTTTCTGAAAGGGGGATGGATGAAGTGCAAAAGCACAGGATTAGAGATGAGAGCAGGAGTAATAATAGAACCAGCTAATTCTATGGAGAGCTGAATTTGAAATTATTGAGCTCTGGTTGTAATTTTTTTCCATTTCAAGTTACAATAATAATAATGAAAGAATTTCTTTCCTCAAAGACAGTCTGTTAAGATGTAGGCAGAAGGTGTAGTGATTTTCTCTCCTCAGTCTTTGGTCATTTGTCCTTATTATAAATTAATGCAGGTAACTGTTGCCCACATCAATGCTACTGCAAAGAATGCTGCTGATGATAAACTCCGCCAGAGTCTCCGAAGGTTTGCAAATACGCACACTGCCCCAGCCACTGTGGTTCTTGTGTCGAGTAAGTGTGGAAACATCTGCTCATGTCAGCTAAACACACTGTTTGGGGATTATCATAGAAGTCAGACACATTAAAGTAAAATGTACTTCTAAGAGGCCGAAATACATAAGGCATATTTATGCTTATCTCTGAGAACTGTTCGAGGGGGAAAAATGGGTCTTCGTGGATTACTGTACTTTCTCCTTGGAACTTGAGTAAGGATTCTTGTGGGGCCAAGTTTATTAAAGAAAACATAATTTTGTTAAGAAAGAAAATTAATTTAATTTTATTGTATTTTTTCTTTTACAATTTGTCCCCCTTATACCATCTTTCACCTCCTCCCACTCCTCTCCCCCCTCAATCACCACACTGTTGTCCATGAGTCCTTCTTCTTTTTTGCTCAATCCCTCCGTCCCCCCCCACCCCCGCCCCACAGCTGTCATCCTGTTCTCCATCTATGAGTCTGGCTCTTTTGTCTGTTAGCTCAGTTTATGCATTAGAGTCCACATATGAGTGAGATTAGGTGGTATTTGTCTTCCTCTGACTGGCTTATTTCACTTAGCATAATGTTCTCCAGTTCCATCTGTGCTGTCACAAAGGGTAAAATTTTCTTCCTTTTTATAGCTGAGTAGTATTCCATGTGTAAATGTACCATAGCTGTTTTATCCACTTGTCTGCTGATGGACTCTTGGGCTGCTTCCAAATCTTGGCAATTGTAAATAACACTGCAGTGAGCATAGTGGAGCTTACATTCTTTTGAATTAGCATTTTAGGTTTCTTCAGATAAATTCCCAGAAGTGGAATTGCTGGGTCATAGGCAGTTCCACTTTTAATTTTTTAAGGTAGCTCCATACTGCTTTCCACAGTGGCTTCACCAGTCTGCATTCCCACCAGCAATGCACAAGACTTCCCCTTTCTCCACATCCTCGCCAGCACTTTTCGTTTGTTGATTTATTGATGCCAGCCATTTTGACAGATGTGAGGTGATACCTCATTGTGGTTTTAATTCTCTGATGCTTAGTGCCATTGAGCATCTTTTCATATGTCTACTGGCCATCTCTGTGTCCTCTTTGGAGAAGTGTCTATTCAGGTTCCTTGGTACATTTTTTAATTGGATTGTTTGGGTTTTTTTGTGTTAAGTTTTATAAGTTCTTTATAAATTTTGGATATTAACCCCTTATCAGATGTATCGGCGAATACATTCTCCTTGTCAGTGGGTTGTCTTTTTATTTTGTTGATGGTTTCCTTTGCTGTGCAAAAACTTTTTAGTTTGATGTAGTCTCATTGTTTCCCTTGCCTGAGGAGATATATCAGGAAAAATATTGCTACAAGCAATGTCTAAGATTTTACGGCCTGTGTTTTCATTTAGGATTTTTGTGAGTTCAAGTCTAACATTTAAGTGTTTAATCCATTTTCTAAAATATATTTTATTGATTATGCTATTACAGTTGTCCCAGTTTTTCCTCTCTTGCCCTGCTCTGCCTGGTACCCCCATTCCCTCTAGCAATACTCCCTCCCTTAGTTCATGTCCATGGGTCATGCATGTAACTTCTTTGGCTTCTCCATATCCTGTACTGTTCTTAACATCCCCCTGTCTATTTTACATCTACCATTTATGCCACTTAGTCCCTGTACCTTTTCCCCCATTCTCCTCCCTCCCCCTACCCACTGATAACCCTCCATGTGATCTCCATTTCTGTGATTCTGTTCCTGTTCTGGTTGTTTGCTTAGTTTGTTTTTCTAGATTCAGTTGTTGATAGAAATTTGTTGCCATTTTAATGTTCATAGTTTTGATTTTCTTAAGTCTCTTTAACATTTCATATAATACTGGCTTGGTAATGATGAACTCCTTTAGCTTTACCTTGTCTGGGAAGCACTTTATCTGCCCTTCAATTCTGAATGACAGCTTTGCTGGGTAGAATAATATAGGTCCTTGCTTTTCATCACTCTGAATGCTTCTTGCCAGTCCATTCTTACCTACAAAGTTTCTTTTGAGAAGTCAGCTGACAGTCTGATGGGAACTCCTTTGTAGGTAACTCTCTGCTTTTCTCTTGCTGCTTTTAAGATTCTCTCTTTATCTTTAACCTTTGACATTTTAATTATGATGTGTCTTGGTGTGGGCCTCTTTGGGTGCAACTTGCTTGGGACTATCTGTGCTTCCTGGACTTATATGTCTATTTCCCTCATCAAATTAGGGACATTTTCTTTCATTGTTTTTTCAAATAAGTTTTCAATTTCTTTCTCTTCCTCTTCTCCTTCTGGCATCCCTATGATTCAGATGTTGGTACATTTGGAAATGTCCCAGAGGCACCTTGTTTTTTTTAATTCTTTTTTCTTCTTGCTGTTCTGATTGAATGCTTATTTTTTATGTTCCAAATTGTTGTTTTGAATTCAGCTTCATCCCCTCCTCTATTGATTCCCTGTAGATTTTCTGTTGTTTCACTTAGTGTAACCTTCATTTTTGCCTGGGTCTTTTTTGTGGTGTTGCCATACTCAATGAGTTCTTTGAGCATCCTGATCACCAGTGTTTCGAACTCTGCATCCGATAGGTTGGTTATTTCTGTTTCATTTTGTTCTTTTTCTGGGGTTTTGTTCATTTCTTTCATTTGGGCCGTATTTCTTTGTCTTCTCAATTTGGCAGCCTCCCTGTGTTTGGTTCTTTGTATTAGGTAGAGCTGCTTTGAGTCCCTGTCTTAATAGCATGGGCTATTGTAGAAAAGGCACCTATAATTGTATAGGGCGGAGCCTTAGGTACCTGTCAGGATGGGGCAACCCACTCCACTGCATTGTGGCTCTCTGTCGGGGGAGGGCTCGGAGAGGGGACAGTACTGCTGCCTGGCTTCTGAAGATTTGCCCAGCACTCACCCTGTGTGACTGGCGCCCTTCCAGCTGTTGCCCTGGTGCTGAATTCCAGAGGGGCTGGGTCTGCATATGTTTTAATTCTATGTGGGCCCTTTAAGCAAAGTATCCTGAAAATCTGGTGTTTCTTCCAGCCCCCCAACCCCCACTGGTTTTTACAGCCAGAAGTTATCAGGGTTTATCTTCCTAGTGATGGAAACCTGGGCTGTGCTGTCTGGCTTGGGGCTAGGATCACTTGCTCCCATACCCCTCCTGATTTTTGTCCACCACACGTGAATGTGGGACCACTTCTTCCACACCACCACTTCTCTGCCTCTCTCCACCCATTTCTGCATCTCTACCTTTCCTACCCATCTGGTTGAATGTGGCTTCTTTAAATCCTTGGTTGTCAGACTTCTATACAGCCCAATTTCCTGACAGTTCTGAGTGTTATTTATTTTGAGGTCTAGTTGTAATTCTTTCCGTGGTTGTGTGAGGAGGCAAAGCATGTCTACCCATGCCTCCATCTTGGCCAGAAGTCAGGAAAGTCTTTCTGATAAAATCTTTCCAGGGTGTCCCGTAGCCACCGCACCCCCACCTTCACAAGCCATTCCCCTAGGGTCTTTAATCCATTTTGAATTTATTTTTGTGTGTGATGTAAGAAGGTGGTCTGGTTTCATTTTTCTGTACTTATCTGTGCAATTTTCCCAACACCATTTATTGAATAAACTGTCTTTAGCCCATTGTATGTGCTTGCTTCCTCTGTCAAATATTAATTGACTATAAAGGTGTGTGTTTATTTCAGGTCTCTCTATTCTGTTCCATTGATCTATGTGTCTGTTTTTATGTCAGTACCATGCTGTTTTGATTACAATGGCCTCATAGTATAGTTTGATATTAGTGTGATTCCTCCAACTTTGTTCTTTTTTCTCAAGATTGCTATTGCTATTCAGAATCATTTTGGTTCCATATAAGTTTTTGAAGTATTTGTTGTAGTTCTGTGAAATATGTCATTGGAATCTTGATAGGAATTGAGTTGAATCTATAGATTGCTTTGTGTAGTACAGACGTTTTAATGATGTTAATGCTTCCTATCCATGAACATGGTATGTGCTTCCACTTATTTGTTTCTTCTTCAATTTCTTTCTTCAATGTCTTATAATTTTCCAAGTACAAGTCTTTTATATCCTTGGTTAAGTTTATTCCTAGGTATCTAACTCTTTTTGAAGCAATTGTAAATGGGATTGTTTTCTTAATTTCCCTTTCTGTTTATTATTGGCATATAAAAATGCAACTGATTTGTGGATGTTACTTTTGTATCCTGCTAGTTTACTGAATTCATGTATCAATTCTAGTAGTTTCTTGGTGGAATCTTTAGGGCTCTCCGTGTACAATATTATGTCATCTGTAATTTTATTTTTCACCCTGGGCCCAATGCTAATCTTAAAAATCTAAGATGAGTAATTTCCAGAGTTGCCACTCCCCAAAATATTAGTATTTGTTACCTGTTATTAATAGAAGCAATGAGTGTCTTTGCATTTGGTATAAGTATATGGTGAAATTGTATTACTGCGTGAATTCGTCTGATATGAAATGTGTTTCTATTCTAGAAAGGGAGAGGGGAGCAACCTTGAATGCAAACCAGCCATTCCTTTCTTCCTAGTACATATCAGCAGGGTTGTGTTTGTCTGTCACTTGTTTCTAATGTTTGGGGATGGGCTTGGGTTGTACCTTTTCTTTCAGCTGATGTCAATTTTGCCTTGGAACTTAGTGACCTGAGACACAGACATGGTTTCCACATAATTTTGATCCATAAAAACCAGGCCTCAGAAGCACTGCTGCATCATGCGAATGAACTGATCAGATTTGAAGAGTTCATTTCCGACCTGCCCCCCAGGTCACCACTGAAAATGCCCGTAAGTGAGTTTACACTCCTTTTGCTGTGTTCCAGCCTTCGGTGAGGGGGGCTTGAGATGGCCTCTAACAAAGGGGTTCCAGGCCCAGAGAGGCTCTGCTTTACAGGGGACCGGCCAGGTTTCTACATCAGGCTTAGAGACCTTCAGTTCTCCTCTTACAGATTTACGGAGACTTAATATGTAGGAATGTTGTTTTCATTTTCTTAAATGTCATAGGGAATTGACTTCGATTCATCTTACCAGTAGCCACTTGCCAATGTCTCCAAAGTTAACAGTGCTTTGTGTCAGATGGATAGAAGTAAAGGAGTAAGTTCCATTGGATGGAACTTATGGGTAGGAATAATGGAATAAGAGTTATTACTCCTGTGCTTCCAAGTGTTGCGGGTAAAGAATATGGTGATGGTTTATACCTACTGGTGTGTGTGGAGTCAGATAAACAAAATGATTGGGCAGGTTTTAGGCATTTAAGCAGTAAGCTCCCAGCAGGCCTCTAAGCCTGTTTTCTGTAGCTGTACTCCCTATCATGCATGGCACAGTTAGGTGAGGTTATTGCTATGCCTGTAGCTTGTTAAGCCACATGATAGGAGAATGTGAGCATATTGTGAGCAGGATGAGCATTTCTGATAGTCTTGATTTGGGATAGGACTGTTTACTGCAATGCTGAGCTGTGTTTAAGTTGCTTAGAGAATATTTTTGTAATTCTTAAAGAAATAGTAATGATGGAGAGGAGCTATAGTATAGACGAAGCAGCAGAGCAGACAGTCCCATACATTAAGTGCAATTTTAACATACTTAAATAACTTCAGAGTTAGAGAAGTGCCTTAGAAATTATCTCACTCAAAGTCCTCATTTTAGGAAGGAGAGACGGCACTTAGAAAAAGTAAGCAATTCATTGGAGGTCACACGGCTTGATCATAGCAGAGCAAAGATTGGACCCAGGGTCCCTGATCCGAGCACTTGAGCTACTAGTCCCCCTGCATTCCCTGATACCCAGGGCAAGTCAAGATTAAACACATGCTGACTGTCCACAGTTGAGGATACCGGAGTCTGGCTCTACTTCAGTCTTTGGTGCCACCCTCCTAATTCATTTTTGTTATTCAGTAGTTTTTAGTCTTTTGGTGATAGCTGCATTTTTCTCCCTTCTGTTTCAATTTGCAGGAAAAATAGACATTATTCAGAACATTAAATCTTGCCAATCTCATTCACTAGAGTGATAACTTCAGATACATTTCTCTTTTTCTATGTTTTTTAGTCTAAATAAGTTCACCTTCTCCCATGTAAATCATTACCTCTCCTCCAAGGTCACTAGCTTGTTGGAGCTCACTCATTGTTGTATTTATTTTGTAATTGAACGTGTGCCCTTGAGTTAACCTGTTGTAACACTTCTCCTCTGTGTCAGCAGTGCCACACTCTGCTCTATGTTTATAACCTACCAGCAAATAAAGATGGCAAGAGCATCAGCAATAGGCTCAGACGCCTGTCCGATAATTGTGGTGGGAAAGTGCTGAGCATCACAGGCTGCAGTGCAATCCTCCGCTTCATAAACCAAGATAGTGCAGAACGGGCTCAGAAGCGAATGGAAAATGAAGATGTCTTTGGGAATAGGATCATTGTGTCATTCACTCCAAAAAATAGAGAACTCTGTGAAACAAATAGTTCAAATGCAATTACTGATAAAGTGAAGTCTCCCAAAAAACTTAAGATTCCAAAATTGTGCCTCATCAAAGATGCAAGTGAGCAATCTTCCAGTGCCAAAACCTTGCCTGGAAAAGGGTCGCAGGCAAATTCTGGATCTGCTACAAAAAACACAAATGTGAAAAGTTTACAGGTAATTGTGATACCTCTTGCTCTCTGAAGTTTATGGTAGGTTTGGGTTCTTCGTCTCTTTTATAGGCCTGCTCGCTTTCGGCGCGTCCTTTTCTTATTGCCGTTTTTGATGATACTCAGAGCCAAATGATTTCTGTATGGGTTCTGACACACCTTGGGTACTTATATTTGCACACCCTCTGCGCTTGTCTCTTTTAAGGAGTTGTGCCGCATGGAGTCGAAGACTGGCACTAGGAACAGTGAATCCCAGCAGGGTACCCTGAGGCTGGCGGCACCTTCTCACAGAAACTCAAGTGTAGTAGCGCCCACACTGAAGAACTCTGGGGTGGCAGAATCCGTTTACAAAACCCTTCCGAAGTAGGTTGAATTACTCGTTCATAGTTGCTTCTCCAATGTGAAGGAAAACAAATGACCTCTGATTTCCCTCCATTAGAAAAGAGAACCTCAGTGCCCGGAGCGTTACCAGTTCTCCTGTAGAGAAAAAAAACAAAGAGGAAACTTTGTTCCAAGTGAGTTACCCATCTGCTTTCAGCAAGTTGATTGCATCTAGGCAAGTCAGTCCTCTTCTCACATCTCCATCTTGGTCTTCTCGGTAAGTCCAGCTTCTTGATCCATGTGGTGGCTACATGCAATAGAAAGGATAATATGTTTGTTTAAAAGAGTTCAAGTAATATGGAAGCACATAAAGTAAAAGAGAAGTCTCTCACTTCTCCTCTCCTAGCCCCCTTTCCTCGGGTAATCTTAGCTAATATTTGAGGGCAGTGCTTCTCACCATCTTTCCCTCCTCCCTGCGGACGTCAGTAAGCAGAGGTCCAAGAAGGAAGCCTGTCCTGGAGTTCCTGGCCAATAATGGGAAACATTTTAAGATGTCCTTGCCATTTCCTTATTTCTTCATCAGGTTGAGGGAAAGGCCCTGACTGGATGTGCTTTTGTTATTCTTATTCATAGGATAAATACAGGAAGTAAGGATCTGTGTAACGCTTACTTTATAAGCTTTCTAAACTCACACTGAGTAATTCTGGAGGCTTGGAAGACAGAAGGAGCCATAAGGCCATGCTGTACCCCATGAGTGTCTAGCGTTATAGGTGTTCTGCTAAGTCGGTGAAGAGTCACAATAAAAGGTGACTTTGGACTTGCAAAATGACATTTAAAAACTCACACAAAACTTCTTTTTCTTACACGGAGAAGAAATGCAGCATATGAGCAAGAATATCTAGCTTTTTCAAAGCTGAGGGAGATTAAATGACTAACGATATTACATTAGCAGGTATTACATGCTAATTTCTTAGGAATAAATGCCCAAAGTGGAAAATCAATCGCTACCTTTAGTTTTAAATTATCCAATGAAAGAATGTTTCATATTAAATAATTTATTGGTTGTTAATATGGGTTCAACAGATAGTACTTTTGATAATAAGTCTAAATCAATATATGTTGAAATCAAAAACACATTTGAGCCCTGGCCGGTGTGGCTCAGTGGGTTGAGTGCCGGCCTGCAAACCGAAATGTCGCCAGTTCAAATCCCAGTCAGAGCACATGCCTGGGTTGCAGACCAGGTCCCCAGTTGGGGGCATGGGAGAGGGAACTGATTGATATTTCTCTCATACATTGATGTTTCTCTCCCTCTCTTTTTTCCTCCCTTCCCCCCTCTCTGAAAATAAAAAATACATATATACACATTTGAAAACCAAATTGCATTGTAACAAGCTCTATGTATAGTTTCAAACAAAGCCTAAATGATATAAACTACATAGGATAACATTAAAAAAAAAAACTTCAATATGTTTGCCTTAAGCAGGAATATGTCTCCAAACCTTTTAACCAGAGCATCCCCTCTTGCTTTCAGTGTTGCAAATTCAAGCATTGGCGCTGACTGCTCAGACCCATTTGCAAATGGTGCTGACATTCAGGTCAGCAACATAGACTACAGATTGTCCCGGAAGGAGCTGCAGCAGCTCATGCAGGAAGCGTTTTCCAGGCATGGCAAGGTAACCTTTCACTCTTGTTTCTGCCTTTGTTTTACCCTTTGCTGACATTACAAATCGAGAGAACTTAATTGAACACCATAACCACAGCCAGAATAGAAGTGTTACGGAACAGGTGTGAACTCCTTCCCTTGGTCTACTCTTGGTGGTACCATACATTCTGTTTTTGGGACACAGCCCCAGAGAGCAGGAAACTAGCAGAGAAGCACTTCTGGTCATGAGCAAGGATTTAAATGGCACTTTGGGAAGTAAAACATTGATGGCTTTTAGCTCTGGCTGCTAAAATCTAGAAATAGGATTCTAAAATAATTTTGGCTGTCTTCGGTAATATCTTACTGTATCTGATTCAGTTTTTAGGTGCAATTTGCTAAAAAAAAAAAGTGAGCCTTTTCCAGATTCTTAAAATGGTTATGCCCCAGGTTTTTGTAGGGTGAGAAGAAGACTTCTAAACACTTCTTGCATGCGTTGGCCTCTTGAGCCTGCGTCAGAGAGCTGTGTGTGCCAGAGCACACAGGCTGGCCAGACCAGTGCCATGTCCCTGAAGGTCATCCATCCTAGGTCATTGAGTGCAGACAAGTTCCCTCCAGTTCACTGAAGTCCATACATGTGTCCCTTAGTGATTCACCTTCGTTTTGAAATTATAAGGTTCCCAGTAGACAGAGCATCTGTTTTCTTTGTTGTAGGTGAAGAGTATTGAGCTCAGCCCCCACACAGATTATCAGCTCAAGGCTGTTGTTCAGATGGAAAACTTACAAGAAGCAATCAGTGCGGTGAATAGCCTCCACAGATACAAAATTGGCAGCAAGAAGATCGTGGTCTCACTTGCCACAGGAGCTGCTAATAAATCGCTCTCTTTACTGAGGTAAAAAACAAAGAAACAAGCCATTTATTTCAGGAAGTAACATTTTGGCCCTGATACAATTTTGTAAATTATAAGAATAGATTGTATCACAATGTCAACCCTCTTATTATGCAGTAATGATTATTCTGAACTGATGGAGTTAGAAATACTCTGGGTAGAATAGTTTAACTCTTGTTCAGGTCATTCACCAAAGGTGAAGCGCAGCTTAAACTTGGCAGGCACTTAAGAGTGAAAAAATACGCTACATACCTAGAATAGCTTCTAAAAATAGTAGACCTTGACAGTGGAAGTCCATGAGCCTGGAAGGTCTGAAATATTACTTTCCAGTCTTAGTAGAAGGTGGATTAATCTATAACGGGTAGATCTACAAGCTCTCAACTTGCAATGTATCCATAATGTGAAATAGACACTGAGCCCCGTAATTCTTATTGCGAACATATCAATTTAAGGGACCTGGTGAAGGTTTTATTGGGAAGAAGCTTTCACTCTCCCTGCTGTGAGTCTAGTGAAATAGTGCTCGCTCCTGAATGTCTGTTTGGGTTCTTGAAGATCTTTTCTCTGTTGTGTATTTTATTATTGTAAATTGTTTTTCCCCCCTTGGAATAAAAATAATACTCGTGGAAGAAAATTTGGAAAGTTCAGAAACAAAGGAAGTAAGGGAGGGAAAATCATCCACAGTCCTATGGCTCAGAGGCAATCACTCTTTAACAGTTTGGCTTTTTGTTCTCCCTTTAAATGATTTTAGTGGCTTTTTGTTTTTTTAAAACCGTAGTTGAGATGATATCATATTCCATTATGTGTCCTCAACTACAGGAATTCTACTCCCGTATCTCTAACATATGAACCACGGTGCAGCAGGAGAAATTCAGGCTGTTCTGTCTTTTGCTCTGAATTAACAAGGTGTTGGTCTTACTGAGTAGGTGGTAGAAAGCCCTGTTCTTTAGTCAGAGAAGCGTCCCAGTGTGTTACATAATATTCTTTAGTTGCCTTGTCCCTAAAGTCCGTCCTTCAAATTTCTCTGGAAAATAAGTTCTGACACATCAGAAACAGGTCAATTTTTTTTTGGTATGTACATTATTAGTAGTTAATTTTACATATTTGTTGATTTCCAACAGCATTTATTCTGTAACTGATTAAGATTTTGTCTTACAGTGCAGAAACCATGTCTGTTCTTCAGGATGCTCCCGCCTGTTGTCTGCCTCTTTTAAAATTTACAGATATCTATGAAAAAAAGTAAGTTAGGTTTATTTTTTCATTGACCCAATCAATATTGATTCATGACTTCCATAATTCCAGTATTGATTGCTGATTGGCATAAAACTGTGTAGAAGCTCTTAAGGAACTTAAGCAGCCTGGTGGAGGAAGTAAGGCAAAGACAGTAGTGTTTAGATTTACATTTTGATTTTAACATACATTTTTTAAAACTTCTTTCATTTTTAGCAAATTTAGATCTCAGTCCCCATAATCCCATAATGGCACTTTCATTTTTCTCTAGCTGACTGATCAATGTTGTTATTTATCGAGTGAAAATTTTGAGCGCCTTCTGGACTGTAAGCTCCAGGATGACAAGGTCTGGCTCTGCCCTAACACCATGTCTTCAATACCCTGCACAGAGTAGATGCGCGTCAAGTCCCAGCAGTGAGAGGCTGAGGCTCTGGACAGGGCAGAGCTGGGAAGACACAGCCTTTGTCCTTGAGGAGCTTATGTCTGGAAGGGAAAGGAAAACAAATTATTACATAGAACAAAGAAAACTGTCATTAAAAGGAAAATGTAAGGCTACAGAAGATGGAAAAAGCAGGAGCTTGTCCATTTATGTGAATCATGGGAACCCTGAGGTTTTAGAGGAATGAGGGGAGGGGAAGGATGTGGTGGCAGGAACCTGCTTCAGGGAGACTCTTCTGGTGGCAGTCATGTCTGAGACGGAGGGGACAGGAGAAGGAAGGAGACGGGAGAGTGCTGCCCCTGTCCCCGTTCAGAGCAGATGCTGTTGGAACGGAAGGAGCCATATACCGCAGAAGTTTCAATTGTTGGTGAGGCAGGACTTGATAACTAGTCTTATATAGTAGACAAGGTAAAAAGTAGAAGTCAGTTTGATTTTCAGTTTTTTTTGCACTGGATGACTAGGAAGGTGGTTTTATGGTTAAACTGGAAATAGGGAAATAGAAAACAAGTTCAGGAGGTATAACAAGTTTTTGATCTTGGTCTTAGACACAGTATGAGTTTTAGGGAGCTGTTGGAATAGCTGGGTAGAGAGTTCAGTTCGTCCTCTGCACATTTGGAGGACATCCCTCGGGAAAGAAGTTGGCTCCCAAGAGAAGGCAGCTGTTTGCCTAAAGGTGATCATGAAAGACATGGGAGCAGATAAGACCAGAGAAGAGGGAGGAGAAACAGAGAAGGGCAGAACTGGGTGGAATGCCACTCGGAACAGGAAGTGGGTGAAAACCCAGAGGTGAGAGTGTTATCAGGTGTGGGAATGGCTTCCAACATCGAGGGAACTGCAACAGTGGTGTGAGGTTTGGGGAGAAGGAGGCTGCTAGTGACTTGAGAGCCATCTCTAAAGCGTCTTGTGGATTAAATCGTGGAAGGAACAGTTGACAGACTTAATGATGAAACAGCAGAAGCAACTCCAGAGAGGCCAGCTGTTTTCATTATTGGGAAGACAGGAACACAGAAGACTGAGAGTGAGCGGATGCAGAAGAATGTGCCTCTTCAGGAGTGGGACATAGTAGGAGTGAGGCGAGAGGGTATGAGACTGGCTTTGGTAACGGGGAAATCTGAGCATATGTGTAGGGCACTGGGAAGAAGCCATTGGAGCAGCTATAATTTAATGAACACCTACTATGTGCCAGGCTCTCTCATACATAATCACATTTAATCCTCAAATTCATCACTGCGAGGTAGGTCACCCCATTTTACAGATGGGAAAATTGAGGCCCAAACCGGTTGCGTAACTTGACTAAGGTCATACAGGTTGAGTCAGGCTATAAACTCAGATCTGTCTGCCCTGATTCAAAGCCTGTGCCTTTAAGCGCCAAGTATGAAAGACATACATCAGGAGGAGAAGTGAGGGGTCCAGTCTCAGAGGTAAGTATAGGCCATCAGGTTGATGCGTAAGTAAGGCAAGGTGGTAGCTGAAAGGGCATATACCTCTACTGAGGGAGCAGAGCAGAGATGGTGAGAGGTAATGTAGAGGGGTTTGAAGTGAGGGGGAGCCAAGCTGAGAGAGGTCATACCAGATAGCTTTCCATTTCAGAAAATTAGGTGAGGCATATATGGGAACTCTGGGGGGGTTAAGGGATAGCTACCAAATGAAGTAATCATAATGGGCAGTGAGCCAAGAGGGCTTGAAAGGGTGGTGAATGAATTTATGGAAGAATTATTCCAGTTTTACCTTTGAAGAGACAGAGGCACTATTTTTGGTTGTAGCTCTTAAACAGGATTGGCGTTTGTGTATAATCAAAGAAAAACATTCTAAGTCAGCATCTCTTTTTCCTTGGTTTTAGGTTTGGACACAAGTTGAATGTGTCAGATTTATATAAACTAACAGACACAGTCGCAATCCGTGAACATGGAAATGGAAGACTTGTGTGTCTCTTACCCAGCAGTCAAGCCCGACAGAGCCCCTTGGGCTCTTCCCAGTCCCATGATGGCTCCTCAACAAACTGCAGCCCAATTATATTTGAAGAGTTAGAATATCATGAGCCCGTCTGCAGACAGCATTGTCCCAATAAGGATTTCAGGTACAAGTCCTGTTTCCCTTCAGAAATGATCCTTTTGTATAAGGTCATGGACTGGCTTCTTAGAATTACTTTGCTACTGTTTAGTCTACTAGGAAGTGTCAGCTGACTGTTTCATTTTCTTTTCTGCAGCGAACATGAATTTGATCCAGACTATTACAAGATTCCCTTTGTGATTCTCTCATTGAAGACATTTGGGCCCCAGGTTCACAGTCTTCTGCAGACACATGAGGGCACCGTGCCTTTATTAAGGTGAACATATCTGAACCGTTGTGGTGACATGATGGCTGAGTTCTCCTCCTCATAGAGAACCTCCCTTCCTGTCCACACCTCCCCCCGAGCAAGTGCTGTAGATGCTTCATCCTCGCCGTCCTTCACCTTGTAGTCAGTTAAAGTGTATCTGAAATGGGTCCATTCACTCGGTATTTCAACAAGAAATTTTTTGTTTGTGCCGGATTTCAGAAACAAACACGAGTAGGACACTCTCCTCTCCACAGAGAAGAGGTGACTGCAAGTGCTGTGACAGAAGTGGGCACAAGTGCTGCAAGAGCACACGCAAGCCAAACAATTGTAAATTCTAAAATTTGAGAGAAAAGTATTCTTCAGAAGTCCATTTAACCGCACCATTGGTCATCTGGTAGAGAGTACAGCAGCCAGCGCAGGACTAAGTTGCCTTAAGGCCTATAATCCATTAAGGCAAATGAATAACTGACTTGGAATTCAGTTGCCTTATTTTTAAAACCTTTTGCTGGGAAATTGTCCAGGAATTTCTAGTACCATTGGAATGCATCAAAGAGGTAAATTCCACAGTAACTGGCTGCCAGCAACCTTAATTTTAAGCCATACTCAGATTATGGGAATTTAAACAAATTATTAATAGATACATTAAAATAAAGACCTGTTTAGCAGGTGCTTTGCTTTTCCATTGTTTTAATTAATCTTTTTCTTTTTTTAACTTCAGCTTTCCAGATTGTTATGCTGCAGAGTTTGGTGAACTAGAAATATTGCTGGAAAACCGAAGGGGTGTTCCCTTAGAACACCTCATCACCTGTGTTCCGGGTGTGAACATTGCCACTGCACAGAATGGTGTCAAAGTAGTGAAATGGATTCACAACAAGCCCCCTCCTCCAAACACAGGTAGGGGGTCAGGTGTTTAGTCCTCCTGAGCCTCCGTGTAGTGAGAGAAGGCTGCTGGCTTTTATCTTATATGAATGTAAAGGACCATGGGTATCTCCTTTGACCTTTTTTAAAAAAATGGCTCTCTAAAGTACAAAGGTTTGGCAGAACTAGACTTTTTGAAAGTACCAGCATAAATTATGTAAAAAATTTAAAACCCAAATTCCTCAGTTACAAATCTCTAGCTGCCTCATTTTATGAAGCTTTTCAACTTGATGGTTTACTATCCTTTTTAAAATAGTTTCGAGTATCTGGAGGAAAATCTCTTGAGTGCAGATTTACCTTTGAAATTCATTTTGCTTCACATTTCTGATTTTGACAAATGTGAAAACAGATACAACTTTCAATGACCAGGACATTTGGATTTGGGTTAGTTTCTGAGTTCCGGTCGTTCCCTGAGCTGCAGAAGTCTAACCCCGTCTCCTGTGAAGAACACTTTAGGTTGCCGCCTTCACGCTCCCCCTTCTTCTCCGTAGCTCTCAGTACTTCCTCCTTTTCTCCCCCCACCTCCCTCTGCCCTGTGGGAGGAAAGGTACGGATAACAGGGAGCTGTGTTTCTACCAAAGCTTCTTACCTACCTCCCGCCGTTCACCTCAGTTCTAGACCACTTTGGGTTCTGTATGTTTTTGTTGTTAAAACTTGTTAATTATATGAACATTCAAGATAAATGTAAAAACCAGTTTCTTAATTTTATGTTACACTAGTTTTACATTATTGCTTTCCATGGTTTCCTAGGGAATATTCTTAGCTTCTTTATGGATTAATTAGGCTCTTCTGGGCTGCCTGCTTGATGACCATTTATATGTGTTGGCCAAAAAGTATAGTAGCACTTAGTTGTCTTTAGCTTCATTCAAAACAGTTTTGTTAGATTGTGTGGTCACAACTGTCCTAACAGCGTGCATTAAAAAAATAATCCAGCCCGGCTGGTGTAGCTCAGTGGATTGAGCGCGGGCTGGGAACCAGAGGGTCCCGGTTCGATTCCCGGTTGGGGCACATGCCTGGGTTGCGGGCCGGGTCCCCAGTGGGGGCCGTGTGAGAGGCAACCATACATTGCTGTTTCTCTCCCTCTCTGTCTCCCTCCCTTCTCCTCTCTCTGAAAATGAATAAATAAAATCTTTAGAAAAAAATAAAAATAAATAAAAAAATAAAAAAATAATCCAAATTGGTGAATTTTTGTGAAGCCACTTTAATATTGAAGATGAAAGAAAATATGCAACATTTTTGGCATGTTATGCTTTATTATTTTAAGAAGGGTAAAAATGCAACTGAAATGCAAAAAAATTGTGCAGTGTATGGAAAAGGCGCTATGACTGATCAAACATGTCCAAAGTGGTTTGCGAAGTTTCATGCTGGAGATTTCTCTCTGGACAACACTCACAGTCAGATAGACCAATTGAAGTTGATAGCGATCAAATCATCAAATCAAGGCATTGATTGAAAACAGTCAGTGGTATACCACACGGGAGGTAGCTGATATACTCAAAATATCCAAGTCAGTAAAATTACTGGTGAAATGAAAAATGTATCTTTTATTTTATAGAAAAAACTAAATGGACTTTTTGGCCAACCCAGTAACTTTGTTCTTGTGGGAAAGTATGTTCCACATTACCAAATTACAAGTGGATCTTTGAAATACAATCAGTTTATAAGCTGGAAACTTCCTGCGTATTTTCACTTCTGCTTTAAGTTAACACTGGTGAATTGTGCTTTACTTTGGCAACTTGACTTTGAGAAGTAGTGGGAAAGTCTTTGCCAGCCCATTAATAAGCTGGGCTAGCCTGTTAATAACACAGAACTTGAATATAGAAGCTGAGAAATAAGGCAGCTAGTTGGTCTTGTTTTGTTTGGTTCTGACTGAGCTCAAGCAAGGGAGCACAAGGCTAGTTACCTTCCTCTCTTTCAGCTTTATGTCGTGCTTTATGCCTTATGCATGTTGTTCTCTTCCCACTGTCTAGACCCTTGGCTTCTGCGTTCTAAAAGTCCTGTAGGTAACCCCCAGCTGATCCAGTTCAGTAGAGAAGTGATTGACTTACTGAAGAGCCAACCATCTTGTGTCATACGGATTAATAACTTCATCCCATCTTATCACCATCATTTTGCAAAGCAATGCCGGGTATCAGACTATGGATATTCCAAGCTGATTGACTTACTAGAAGCAGTGCCTCATGTGTTACAGGTAAGAAATGCTAAGGGGTTATTGTTTAAAGATGGGAATATTTCTCTATGACTCTGGCTATCTCAGCCAAAGAACCAGGATAGCTGATAACCTAATTAATTCCTAAGAAGTCAATTCAGAGCAAAACACCCAGTACAGACTTTCTTTGGAGTGCAGAAAACATACACAGGGTGCCTTCTTAATCTTTTAGAAAGCTGAGCTTCTGACTTAAAGGAAGTCCTCGGAGCACTGAGGGTTGCTTTCTTTCTAATCTCTGTAGACTGACCTTCTTCCTAGCATTTTCCTTCCCAGAACTGCTCACTGTTAGATGAGAATTGCTGTGGACATGGGCTTCCCTTTCTTATCAATGAGGTGACGACCAGTTCCTGGGCTGGCGCCTGGCATGGGTTCCTAAGGGGTCTGTGCGTATTAGTTTTTATTATTATAATGGTAAAATGGCCTTAAAAACTTAAGCTACCCTTTAGAAACAGAATTATTTACCCAGACTGATAACATGTTTTTTGTTTCTCTACTCCTGACTATTTGGGAAGAGTGTACAGAGGGGGAAAGTACCAGGCCTTGGAGCAGTTGTTCATTTTGATGGTTTACAGTTAGTTGACCTACCTGTGTTTTCCGATGCAGATCTCATCGATAAAGGGAGCTGTTCCCTGGGGCCATAACAGAGAGAGAAAAGCCAGCAACAAGAAAGTCAGTATCTGCCAAGGTTTCACGAGACCATGTGTTTGATTTGCAGATTCTCGGAATGGGCTCCAAACGTTTGTTGACCCTTACGCACAGGGCGCAGGTGAAGCGCTTTACTCAGGATTTACTAAAACTTCTCAAATCCCAAGCCAGCAAACAGGTCATTGTGAGAGAATTCTCGCAGGCTTATCATTGGTGAGTTGATGAGAAGAAAAAATATGAAAGCAAATATTTTAAAAACACTTTTTCTTTCCCCAAATTGCAAATAATTATCTAACTTTTCTATGGAGCATTCTTTTGGAAAACTTACAAAGTTATTCTGACAAGTGATAGTTCTCATTTTTTATCTACTTCCATGGTTAAAATCTAGGTGTTTCTCAAAGGACTGGGAAGTCACTGAATATGGGGTTTGTGAGTTGATCGATATCTTATCAGAGATTCCAGACACAACCATCTGCCTGTCCCAACAAGATAGCGAAATGGTGATTAGTATGCCCAAAAGAGGTATGTTGACTGGAAGTAAGTGGTGTGTTTCAGTGGTGGTTCTAACCTGGGATCACCTTTCTCTGCCTTGTCCGTGGTGGAGAAGGGGGGAATCCTGACGACTCCATGGAAAGTGCAGTGTGGGAATGGCTCTGTTATGCAGTGGGCTCCTAGGGTTTTCAGAGTAGGTGGAACCACTTGTTGAGAAGAAAAGCAAACCAGTTTTTTAGGGGAAAAGGCATAACCATTCTTAAAAGGCCGCTTCAGCCTGTCTGTGGCTGTTCATGCCACAGTTATCCAGTCCAGAGTCAGTGACCGTGGCTGTTGCTCATCTATTTTTAACTCTGAGTAACTTTACCATGCACACTTGGGAAGGAGAGAACACTCCAATCCATGTTCTGTTTTGTCTTTCGTATTTTAGTAGTTCCAGTTGACATCTGGGAGATGGGACAGATCAGTCTGCACACTGTCCCGTTCTCCCACTGTTACCGGTCAGTGCTGCTCTCACACTGCCCCTGCACAGCACTGACGCCCCTGGAATCGTAGTGTCTCAAAGCTGCAGTGAGTCGTGTCAGCCTTTTTCAGTTCTAGTTTAAAAATTAATAGAAACAAAATTGTAAGTTTAAACTTTTTCTCCTGTCTTTTTGTTAAACTTTGGATGTTTGGTAATCTTTTCTGCTAGCAATTTTAAGTGAGGATCAGATGAATAAACAAAAAGCATGTGAATATTCAGAAGTGTGATTTCACAGAAATAACTTCTAGATTTTTCAAGTATAGAGGCCTATATGTGTGTCATGTTTATATATGGGGTGAGGGTGCGAGACGGGGTGGGGAGTGGCTAGAGATAATATTTCTAGCTTACGAAATGAAATTACACAGGGCTGTGTGTGTGTGTGCGTGTGTTTCATTGTATACATAATAGTGTCCTGACTCCCTGGGTTCTGCCCTTGAATGCGTTTGAAAACCATCTGCAAAGAGAGAGGAGCGTGTTTTGGGTTGTGTGTGTTGGGAAGGCAAAGATAATAATAGATCTTGTAATCCATGCATAAGACTAACTACAGACACAATATTAAATACAAGTGGGTAGAAGAAGATTGTGATCAGCGTTTTGTTGTTGTTGTTGTTTTAAAGAACGTACCCAGGATGAAGTGGAACGGACGAAGCAGTTCTCCCAGGATGTCGTGGACTTGCTGAGGCACCAGCCCCACTTCCGGATGCCCTTTAACAAGTTCATCCCCTCGTACCATCACCACTTCGGCCGGCAGTGCAAACTCTCGCACTATGGGTTCACGAAGCTGCTTGAACTTTTTGAAGCCATACCAGATATTCTACAAGTAAGGGAAGAAATTATATTTTTATGAACAATATGTAGGGAAATTTTATTTTATTTACCTGAGAAGTAGGGAGTTATGAAATAGGATGAAAATTGGAAATATTTCTAACAGAGAAGCTATGTCATTGGCTTTATAGTATTTAGGTAAATGTGGTTTTGTCCTTCAGTATAGAAATAAATCATTCTTTAAACTTGTTTTAGGGTAATTATTGAAAAAAGATCAGCCCTGGCTGGTGTGGCTCGGCGGATTGAGCACCAGCCTGTGAACCAAACAAAGGGTGTCCCCGGTTCGATTCCCCGGCAGGGCACACGCCTGGGTTACAGGCAGGTTGCCAGGAGGGGCACGCAAGAGGCAACCACATGTTAATGTTTCTCTCTCCCTCCCTTCCTCTCTCTAAAAAAAATAAATAAATCTTTAAAAAAAGATTAAATACTTTAAATTTTTAAGTTGAATATTCTTTCATTAGCTCCGTACTTTCTAAAATCTGGTACGCTGGCGGGGGAAATGAGTGCAGGAGGTGATGCAGATGCTTGGCTTCTAAACCATTGGTAACTTCAGCCAGGTTTGCATTATTGACGTGCATTAATTTCACCATTTTTTACTCTCAGGGCTTTTTACATTTTAAAACAATATTCGTGATATGGTACGCATTACCTACTTTTTAAGTGTACAGTTCAATTGTTTTAAATATATTTACATTGTTGTTCAACCAAGTTCCAGAACTTTTTAATCTTTCAAAATTGAAACTATATTCATTGAACAATAGTAAAATGCTTTTTAGTTACTAGTTGTATACATTTTCACGCCATTTAATTCCATGAACAATCATACCTTTTTCAGTGTTCCTTTCCTCCTCCTGTGTGTTTTCCAAGGTATTGGAATGTGGAGAAGAGAAAATCCTCACTTTGACAGAGGTAGAACGATCCAAAGCTCTAGCTGCTCAGTTTGTTAAACTCCTTCGGTCCCAAAAAGATAACTGTCTTATGATGTCAGATCTGCTCACAGAATATGCTAAAACTTTTGGTTACGCATTTCGTCTCCAAGACTATGATGTCAGTTCAATTTCAGCTTTAACACAGAAACTCTGCCATGTTGTAAAGGTAAACAGATTTTTTTATTTCATGAAATGACACTTGTGGCATAATCTCCATTGGGGTGTTCATGTGTGCTGCAGCATTTCGGTAGTTACACGTCACCCTGCTTACTGCTTCACAACTTGCTTTGTGTGCCGTTAATACCTTTCTGAGGCTATAGAAGATGGTTTAGGTTTGCCAGTGTAGATCTTTGGCCTTGCCTTTGTGTGTGTGTTAGTGGCCTTGCCCAAATAATGTCTTCTTGAGCTAATGATGTCACTGTTTTATCCCAGGGTGTTTATTCTCTGTTGTATCAGTGTCAGTACTGCTGACCTGAAGTTGGACCCTTCTGAGTAGGTCTTTGTCTCTGAAGTTTTGAGGGGACTGCAGTTACAGATCTCTTCTCCCTTCCAGATTTTGACTCACTTAAGGAGTAGGTGTAGGAGCAAGCTCGGACTGAGAATTGCCCTTGTTGCTGGTAAGGCCGGATTGGGTAGGGTCCCCTTCCTGATCTTCCCCGGCCTGGCCTGGCCTGAGCCTCCCAGTCCCGGGCAGAGCAGCTAGAGAGTGTTCAGGCTGCATTCACCACAGAACCAAGAAAACTCACCACAGGGAGGAAGAAATGGAAAGGAAAACAAACGAAGTGGTGGCAGCCCCAGTCACAGGTCTGGAAAGAATCTGTGTACTCTGTCAAAGGAGGAAAAACCTTCAAGGAGACCAATACGTAACTGTTGGAGAGTAGGACAAACGTTAGGTATGGAACACGGGAGACCAAGGAGGAGGAGTGGCCAGCAGCATGCAAGCTACTGAGAGGGCAGGTGAGACCAGGGCTAATGTGACCTTTGGACCTAGCTAAGCGAGCATGTCTGAGAGCTGCTGAGAAGGATCTACTCAAAAAGAAGGTAAATATACAAAGGCGAGAAAGGGCGATGGGCGCAGGCCCTGAGGAGGCAGGAATTCTGGGAGTTGTCATTCAGGGGACGGAGGGACAGCTCAGATACTAGTATTTTGTTTGATAAAAGGGAAGGGAGGTCAGTTGGATGCAGACTGAGGTAAATTTGATGTTTGTCACCAGGAAAAGGAGGGAGTTACCTTCCAAGAGCTATTTTTCTGTCAAGTAGGCAATGAGAGCAATTTCTTAGAGAGAGGAAGAAAGAGACAGGATTCAAGATTGAAGAGCATGGAGAAGGTCTGAAATGGTCATGGTGGTGAGTGGAAGAGTGACCAGGAAATCCAGTGGGGATGCTGGGAGCCTGGAGACCTCACTGGAAATCGGTGCTCTTACATTTGCTCTGGAGAAAATAGTGGTGTGGCTGCCTAGGTGCAGCTCCAGGAAAGCAGATTGTTGGGTTCCAGGTGAGACTTTGCCAGGTGGGAACAACGAAAAGGCATGGGGACAAAGGAGTTTAGAGTATTGACACAAATGTTAATGGAGTAATGGCCCATCAATGCCACGATGGATAAAAGAGGGCAGAAATAGGAGTCAGTGCTGGTGAAGTTGCAGAAAGATCATCACATCTCTTTCTTTTCTCCCACCCAAAGTCTGCTGTAGGTTTCCATTTGCACGCTGGATGCGTGGAGGTTTGAATGAGTTATTTTGGAAGTAGGCAATGACAAGATCCCAAGTGTGACCCTGAGAAAGGAGTCTGGAGTGGAAGCAAGTAGAAAGGATGTCAATGGAGATGAGGCAGTTGAGGCACTGAAAGGCCATGGTGTGGGACAGGCCCCCTGGATGCTCAGTCACCCAGGACCATGGCAGTGGTGGGCTTGGTAGAGAGGAAGGCTCTAAGCCATGACCTCAGACTTTGATGAGTGAGGGTGAATGATTGGGAAGCTGGGCTCTGAGCAATGGAGACAGGAAAAGATGGGAGAGGCTGTCCTAGCTGCACACTAGAATCCCCTAAGGAGCTTCTGGGAAATACCGATGCCTGGACTTTATCCCTCCGCCTGAGATTCTTATATCAGCTTGAGTGCTCTGAGCATTGGCATTTTTTATAAGCTCCTTGGGTGATTCTGATGTGTAGCCAGGGTTAAGAATTAAGAGATGGACCTAAGTAGCATCTAAGTAGTACTAAGTAGCTAAGTAGCATCAGTGGGTTTTTGCATTTTCTCCTTAAAATGCTGGAGTTGTAATAATGATCTGGGCATCTGAGATGACTTGAACTCCCCTGGACATACATCTGTTGATTGATTAAACCTCATGCCTGCAGAGAAAATGGGTAAATCTCAAATCCATAATCCTGATGAGTGGAGTGGGGGCGGGAGGGCTGGCTCTACCTACCAGCCTCCTGCCTTGGTTCTAGGTGAATGTCAGAACCAAAGGCACCCGTATTAGGTTCTCTCCTCAGGTGCCACTCACCTCTCTCTGCCTCTGAGGACCCAGAACCCCAGCTGAAAGCCAGAAAAAGGGAATAGCAGCTATCATAGTAAATATTGGTTTGCCTGCCAAACCTAAGCAGTATGTATAGTGAAGCTCTGCCTGTTTTTAATTTCAGTGAAGGCTCAGTTCACAGACTCATCTACGTCTGCCCAAGGCCTTTGGGTCTCGGTCACCCAGTGCTTATTCCTTTGCATGTTCTTTGGTCCCCAGTTGGTAACCTGAGTCTTTCTTGCAAGGTTTCCCTTCCAATGTGCTTACAAATGGAAACCCTTTATCTTCTTGAGAATCTGAAAGAATGGGGAAGTAGACACATACTCAGACCTGAAAATGCCAGTTTTTGTCAAGTGATGATAGACTAGAAGAATGCAGCTTGCCTTGCAGTCAGAGTGGGCTTTTTGTCACCTCCCCAGTCTAGCTCCCGGGACACACACACGTGGGCAAGGTCATGTCCGTAGAGCAGCCCTTTGGAGTGTCGCCTGCAGTGTAGCCGCCCCCAGCCCAGCCCAGCCACCTTTAATTCACACTCTTCGACCAGTGGATGTCAGCTGGCTAGTCTTACTGCCTTCCCTTAGAGGGCAGTGGAAAGACTATCCTGAGGGGGTGGTATTGATGGAAGTTTCTGGTTATGGACCAGCAGGAGGGGAGAGAATGATTTCTGCCCTAGTCTCACTTGAAGTGTTGGTGTAGTGTCCCAATGAAAATACAAACAAATCCACTCAATTTACTTCAATCTAAGAGTAAGAATTAGGGGTTTTTCCTCTATGGATCTCATTAGCAAAAATGAAACTAGCTGAGCTGGGTGCAACCCAGGTTGTCTCTCTTGAGTTTGGATACATTTGAATTCTTGTCTTCTCCAGGTTACTGATATGGAATCTGGCAAACAGATCCAGCTGGTCAACCGCAAGTCCCTGCGCTCTCTTACTGCCCAGTTGCTGGTATTGTTGATGTCTTGGGAAGGAGACACCTATCTTTCTGTTGATGAGCTCAAGAGGCATTATGAAACCACCCACAGCACTCCTCTCAACCCCCTTGAATATGGATACATGACCTTCACCGAACTTCTGAAGAGTCTGCCTTACTTAGTTGAGGTATGAGTGCTAATGGTTCTTTAGAGCCGTTGTAATCAAACTGTTGAATTGGGTATTTCTGGATGACCTAGTGGTCTAGGTTAGAAGGTGTGCAGCTGGAAGGGACCAGTTGGTCATTTTGTGGTTGAACAAACAGAAGTGTAGGGAGGTTCAGGCACCCTGCCCTGGCCTCCTGCTCCTTGACCTGGGGTTCTCGTATCCTGCGCGAGGCTGGGTATTGCTGCTGTTACCTCTCTCTGAATTAGAGGGGCCGTATGGCGGCTCCATGTGACTTATCGGTCAGATGCAGGTCAGAAAGGAAGACTGACTGGCGGTCACCCAGGTAGCTTCTTAAGAATGGCACTTCGTGATTAGAAGAATTGCTAGAGACTACATAGAGAAGGTCCTAAAAAAATGATCAAAATTGACTTGAAGTTAAAAATTAGACCATACCATAAAAGAGACTTTTAAATCATTGAAATTTTACTGCTGAAAAAGGCACCAGGACCAGATAAGTTAATAATTGGGTTTTAACTAACCCTCAAAGAACAAATAGCTCCAACTTCTTAAAAAGTATTTTAAGTTGCTTGAAAAAAAAAAGATGCAAAGCTCACTACTTCATTTTATGAAGCCAGATAGCTTGAATACCAAAAACCTAATAAGGTATAGTCACCCAAAAGAAAGTGATTCCAAATAGGTTACTAACCAATAAAATCCAGCAATGTACAAAAAGAATAACATTCCAATGTTTTTATACAACCATGTGGTTGATAATTAAATAACTAAAAAGTATTGACAGAAAAACCTCTCGGACAGACTTTCGTTGGGCTCCCCTGAGCAGCCTTCCATTCTAGACCAGACCTTAACCTTGGATGTCAGTAATGATGTCTTAGGAGTTTTCCACCCACCAGCAGCCTTCCTCCTTCCTTGGCCGTAAATCCCCGTTTTTCTTTGTTATACTGTTGAGCCTTGAATAACATGGGGATTAAGGGCATCACCACAGACCCCTCCCACTCTCCCACAGTCAAAACTCTGCGTATCACTTTGACTCCCCAAAGACTGAAGACTTAAGTTGTCCCTTAGTACCCACAGGGGCGTGGTTCCAGGACCCCCACAGGTACCAGAATCCACAGACGTGTGTCTGCTGTATAAAAGGGCACAGGTCAGTGCATACAGCTGGCTCTCTGCATCTGTGGACTCCCAGCCACAGACCAAAGCCAGGGAGGTATTCAGTGAAAAAAAATCCACATGTAAGTGGACCCATGCAATTCAAACCTGTGTTGTTTAAGGGTCAGCTGTATTCGAAATTGAGCCCAGTTCTATACAAAGGTTTTTCCTCTTCCCCTATCGTAGTCATTCTTAAATAAAAACTATTTTTACCACTTTAACTATTGTCTAGCTCTAGCTTTCACGATATCAAATTGCATGTTTTCTGAACTCTGTTAACCATCTATAATGTGAGCACTAGTTCTAGGCATGTAAATGGGTGTTTAAGACGGAAGGCTTTCTGTGCCAGGTAAGGTGGGCAGATGTCCCTTTTCTTGCAGAATCTCTACACAGTAAAGATCCTGAAAAGGTTTATGGTAAGGAAATTTGCTTTATTTACTTGAGAACAGAAGAGCTTTGGGCTATTTTCACATGTCGATTTTGCTATTTTTTTTAAATATAAAAAACATCCTGCACCACCATGTTCTTTGGAACACCACTTTGGGTGGTGAGGTTTAGTGGCCTCGGTCCCCCGGTCTGATAAAGCGCTCTCTACCTAAGTGTTTGCCTCCACTCTTTATGCCAGTATTGTTTGAGGCCCCAGGTTTGCCAGTTTTCTTCCTTTCTGATGCAGTATTTGTCCAGACCGCTGACTTTTTAGACTTGCAAATAGAACTCAGGTTTGCTCAGGGCTTCATCTTTTTGTGAGGGCAGTGCGGGAAATTCCTTGAATGAATTGCTCCCCCTCCTTGGCTCATTGTCCGTTTTCAAGTTGACTAGTCAAGGTGCCTAGCACATTGTTGTGCTCAGCTGGAGGCCCTCGCTTCTGGGGGTGGGGGCAGTCACTCTGGAAGTGTCTAATGCTGCATTTTTCTCTTGGACCAGGTTTTCACTAATGATAAGACAGAGGAGTGTGTGAAGCTCACAAGTCTGTATTTGTTTGCCAAGAATGTGCGGTCTTTACTTCATACTTACCACTACCAGCAGCTTTTCCTTCATGAATTTTCTGTGGCCTATACCAAGTATGTCGGAGAAACACTGCAACCCAAGACTTACGGCTACAGTAGTGTTGAGGAGCTCTTGGGAGCAATCCCACAGGTGGGTGTTTTCTGAGCTTCTTGGAGAGTATCTTCCTGGAGAGCACAGGCTTACTCTCCTGAACAGAGCAAGGAAATGTCAGGCATTTTGAACAGATCCTTTCATAACATACAGTTTGCATAAGGTGAATGATTTTAGTGTTTCTCCTTTATTCTGCAAACCTTTATTGAATTCCCATATGCCAGGTGAGTAAGTCCTAGACCCTGCCCTCAGGAAGGTGTTAGGTAGTGGAGGTTTAGGACACCCCAGCAGGTGATGAGTCAGTGCCAGTGCAGCAAAGAGTGGGCGCACTGAGGGGGGCCATGGGCAGGTCGAGGTTGCGTGGGAGTGAACCATGTGTGAAGCGGGGAGAGGGCGGTCCAGGAACAGGGGATAGCGTGAGCAGATGCCTGACAGTGAAGTAAGAGCTAAGTTACGGGGGGCTTTCCGCTCCAGGTTAGGAGCTGGACTCAGGAGTGAGGAGGAGCTGCAGGTTTGCAGGTGAAGAACAGCACAGTCACTGCTGTGCATATTAGACTTGAGAGAAAGCAGAGGGCAAGAAGGCGCTTGGCCAGGACTCCGGCGGTTGCCTGGGTCAGGATGAGAGTTGTGCAGGGGCTGAGCCTGAGTGAAAGTCAGAGGAAGAAGGGTCGGCCACATGGCAGCTGACGTCAGGGGCTTGGTGACGAATGCCTGTGGGAACGCTCTGGGAGCCCAGGGCTGAGCTGAGGGGGCAGAGAGCAGCATCATTAGGGAGAGGACTTTGTTTTAGGGTTAGGATAACAAACTTAGTTTGGGGGGTCTGGGACATCTCCATTAATTCTTTTGGGTGTGTTTAGTTTCTGGAAAAAATAGTAAGGGCTTTCATGTGAGAATTATCTTCATTTATAGACCAGAACTGGTGCTTGGAAGACGATCTTTTTAAAAGCCATAAAGAATATTTTTAAAGCTGAGTGTCACGATTTTCAGACTACACAGCTTTTTATAAGGGACATGTTTCTGCCAGCCTCTGTTTCTTAAAAAAAAAAAAAAAAGGTAAAGAGAGAGTATAGAACATTTTTTTCTTGACATTAATTCAGTCCTAAATTCTAGTATGTTTAAGGCAGACACAGGTCACGTTATTCCTGAATTTTAGGGCTCATCTCCCCTCCTTTTCCATTGCTTAACCAGTAG
This sequence comes from Micronycteris hirsuta, assembly GCA_004026765.1. NCBI lineage: Eukaryota > Metazoa > Chordata > Mammalia > Chiroptera > Phyllostomidae > Micronycteris > Micronycteris hirsuta. Next base: position 2,890 of record PVJI01002820.1, on the reverse strand, counting down.
TATGTCTTGTGTGCTACAGGTGGTCTGGATAAAAGGACACGGTCATAAGAGGATTATAGTGTTAAAAAATGACATGAAAAGTAAGTAAGCAGCCATCCCTGACCCCTTCAGAAATCCTGGTTCTCTCACTGACTTCTCCCTCTGACAGGTGCTCTCTGCCCTCTAGGTCATTTGAGTTCAAACTTGCCCTCAGCTACTGAGCATATTCCGGAGGTGCCTAAATCTTGCACAGCCTCGGAAATCAAACTTGGAGCAGGTGGAGATGGTAAGAGAGGAAAGATAAAGCAAAGCTGATGAAATTCTAGGAGAAATGGCTTGGAGTGGGGATGGGGTAGGAGAGATGTCAGTGGGTCATTTTCATTTATTAAAGTATTCATACATTTTTTTCAAAGTGTGGTTAGTAACAGAAAAAGCTGGCCTACATTTGATAGCATTTTATGGTTGACTGGTTAAGTTTCTTAAGGGATGTTGGCATTCCCAAGATGACATGTCAACCCAGTTCAGATGTTAAAGGAAAAAAGCATTCTGACACTCTTGTTAAACAGTAGTTCATGACCACTGCAAGAGATTCAACTCTGCTGCGCTAGGGGGGAGAGGTCAAGCTCAACTCTGAATACAGCGAGGACGGCGGGAACTTACAGTCAGGGAGCAGAGTGAGGGTGTCGGTGGTGGGAAATTGCCTGGAGGGAGATGCAGTGGCAGGGGACTCTAGCCAAACTGACCTCAGAGGGTTGTGGCTGAAGGCAGGCCAAGGACTTAGATGTCACAGTGGTGGGGTGCTGGTTAGTGACTCGATCAGATGGTGTGACTGGAGGCTTCACAGTAAACTGACTGCCCAAGATCTTTGCTAAGACTCAGCAAGGACAGGACAGACCTGGAAGGCCAAGGTCAAGGTCTAGCGGAGATGGGGGCTAAGAGGAGCCTGACTAAAGTTGGGTCAAGGAGTCTTTGTCACAGGACATCCCTGGGAAAGACTTGATGGTAATTCATTAACGTTACTCCAAACAACATTAAGTCACTTAGATTTTACACAGAACCATCTCTGTAGATAGAAATCAGCTCCCTTGCATTCTATAGCAATTTTAACTTTATTGAGACTTTTGAATCCACTGCTGTGTATGACAATTTTATCTTAATTGGACTATGCAAGTCATTAGACAGTGTTACTGTGTTCTGTGTTTATAACTCAGTTATGCAACATTTTACAGTTTATAATGCACCTTAAAGTAACTTGTCTCTCTCAGATGTCAGAACAACCTTCAGGAGTAGTTATCTACATTCTGCAAATGAGGAACAAAAGTTCCCAGAGGTGCCCTGACCCGTGTGGCTCAGTGGGTTGGGCGTTGTCCTGAAAACTGGGAAAGGTCACTGATTTGATTCCCAGTTGGGGCACATGCCTGGGTTGCGGGCCAGGTCCCCAGTAGGGGGCGTGTGACAGACAACCACACATTGATGTTTCTCTCCCTCTGTTTCCTTCCCTTCTCCTCTAAAAATAAATAAAATCTTTAAAATTCCCAGAGGTTAAGTAGCTTACTCAAGATCACTCGGCTAGGAAGCGACAGAACTTGGATCCAAGTCTTGTAATGCTGAGCTTTGCTCCTTTAACTACTTTTCACCCTCTCTAAGGGTGTGTTACTTCCCTTCCTAAGAAGCTGGCTGCGGAACCCTTTTCCTCCGGTGGGGCCCTGGGGAGGTCCTGGCCTGTGGCATCTCACTTACCAAAGAGAGTTACTCAGATCTTTCTGTTAATGGCTCTTTTTAAACCTGGAGTTCTCAGTACATTCTGATGTTTTTCATCTTTAAGGCTTTGAAAGAAAGCCTCAGGCGCAGACTCGTGGCGGACTGCTGTCCTGAGTTGAGTCACAGCCTGCCTTCTCTGTCCAGGGCCCTGTCCCATGGAGCAGGAGCTTCTCCGCCTGACCAGCGACTCCCCTGTGGACCTCCTCTGTGCGCCTGTCCCTTCCTGCCTGCCATCCCCTCAGCTGAGACCAGATCCTGTTGTCCTTCAGTCTGCTGATCTCATTCAGTTTGAGGAACACCCCCAGGAGCCTTCTGGTAGGATGTTCTATGTTGTGGGGTTTTCTCTGTGGGCTTAAAAAATAAAATCGTAATGCCAGTATACTCCATGTTTGATAGAGGTAGGGAGAAACTATACTTTCTCAGGCACAAAATACCTGTGCTGATTATTTAGGACCCTCTTTTCTTGTTAAGGTTCTGCCAGAATTGGGCTTACAGCCCAAGGTGGCTTGGAGACAAGCAAGGGAGTGATGGTGAGTGATGAGGAGTGATGCAGCTGAGCTGTAGAGGAGGCACACTAGTCACCAGATATACATGTCACCTGTTGCAGATTGTCCAGAATGACTCCAGGGGGCGCAGGGCTTTGTGAGGGTACGAGTTGGGGAGGGAGGGGGCAGCCTTTGCCTTGACTGCAGACTCTGCACAGGGATCTAGAAGGAAGAGGAAGCTGACAGGGTTGAGCGCCAACGAGGCCAGCACTGCCCAGCTCTCACCGTGCGCTGACCTGCGCTGGGGCTGACAGATCCGGGCACATTCGGGTCCCACCTCGGCTCTGCGGGTTAGGTGACAGGCATAGCTTGTATTGTGACTAGAGAGGAATTTGGCTCTCGGCTGCCCGGCTAGGAAGTGGCAGAGTTAGGCTTGAACCCAGTGCCCCTTGTCTTTCTGCTGTACCACCTGGCCTGAGAGGATGGCTCACCTGCTCTGAGGAGGAATTTCCCTTGTCGTCTTCACTGCTGCGACCAGACCTTTCCCGCCCTGCTGGTGCGGCTTTCCGGGAGACCACAGAGACTGCCTCCTGACCACTGGGTGGGTTTCACAGCCCTTAGTCTTCTCACCCAGCGTTCGGCGCTGTTGCCAGGGAAAGAACCGA
>PVJI01002819.1:0-137024 GCA_004026765.1 Micronycteris hirsuta | reverse complement strand
GTTTTTTTCTTTCTGCTGGTCCACTCCGTTGATTTGAGTCCCAGTTTCCTTCTTATCCCTATTGGTTCCCTGCAGATCTCTCCTCATTTGTTCAAGCAATTTCGATAATTTTTCGTCGAATTCTGTGAGCATCCTGATTACTAGGGTTTTAAACTGTGCATCTGATAGGTTGTCTATCTCTTGGTTGGTTAGTTCTGGAACTTTGATCTGTTCCTTTCTTTGGGCCATTTTTTTCCCCTCAGTGAGCCTGTTACTGTAAGGGGGGCGGAGCCTTGGGGTTCACCTGGGCAGGGAAACTCCCGGTAGTTGTGTTGTGACGTAGCCTGTGGGGGCGGAACCTGAGGGAACAATGGAGCCTGCTCCGCTCTCCACACCCACACCGCCTCCCGCAAGCAATTCGAGCCCCTCTGCGCTGGCTCCGGGGGTCGCTCCGGGTCGGTGGACAGGCTGCACAGCTCCAATCCCCCGCAGGTCTTCCCAGCGAACTCTCCTGTGAGGCCAGGAGTTCCTCCTGATGCCGACTCCACCCCCACAGGTGCTCTCAATCTGCGCGGATGGGTTGCGCCCTGCTTTCTCTCCTGGTTTCTCTGCACGTGAATGCGGACCTGCCCGGTCCACCAATCTCGGCCCCGCTGGGTCCGGATGAGCCGGGCGCTGGCCGCGCTTTGGTCAGGCAACCCCGTCTCTCGGTGTGCTGCAGCCCTGCGGGGACCGCCCCTCCAACCGTGGTCCTGCCGTCTGCTCACCAGCTCGCCATGGGGTTGCCAAGCACTCTCCCTCCGCCCTACTCCTCCCGGCTCACCAGACTGGATGAATGTATCTTCTTTAATTCCTTGGACTTCCTCTCAATTCGATTTTCTATCAGATCTGGCTGTTTTTGGTTGGGTAAATTTCTGGTTTTTTCCTTGTTTGGTTGTGCGAGGAAGCACGGTGCATTCACCTATGCCGCCATCTTGCCGGAAGTCTTCTTTTTCTTAAATAAGTCTCCATCTTCCCTTTAAATCTCACTAGAATTAGTCACTGTTACTATTTTCTCATTATTTTAACATTAATACTTATTTCGATTTATCTACATTTATGAGTTTACTTGATCATCACTGTCCCTCAGGTCATATTCATTCATTTTGCGTCAAATTTCTTGTATTGAAGAATCTCCTTTAGTACTTGAATCATTGAGTCTCCATCAGTAATAAATCTTGATTTTTGTTTTTCCAATAATGTTTTTATTTTACTTTTATTCTCTTAGTGTTTGGGGACTTTTGGTGAGAATTTAATATATCTTACGGTAGATCAAATATTAAAGCAAAGATGGGGATGGGGTTCAAAGGCAGGATGTAGGTATTATGTATTCTGACAGGTAAATGTGGAAGAAATATGATAAAGAAATTTGTGTCCTAAGTAAAATGGGGAAGTAAAACAATGAAACTCATTTGTTGCTGTGTGGGTTATAGGTGATGTAGGGGGTATTTTATTTAATATGGTAAAACCCCATGTGTCCACCATTATTGCAGTATCACGTAGAATAGTTTTACTGCCCTCCATGCCCTGCATGCTCCATCTATCAGCCCCCCTCCTTTCCTGGTAGCCACTACTTATTTTACTGTCTCTATGGTTTTGCTGTTTCCAGAATGTCATGTAATTGGAATCATAGCAGCTGGCTTCTTTCACTTAGCAGTATGTGTTTAAACTTCTTCCATGTCTTTTTGTAGCTTGATATCTCATTTCTTTACATCACTGAGTAACATTCCACACCTAGATGTACCACAATTTGTTTTTTCAAGATGACTTTTTGAAGGACTTACATGACTTATTGAAGCATCTTGGTTGCTTTCAGTTTGGGCAGTTATGAATAATGTTGCTATAAATGTTTGTGTGCCGGTTTTTGTGTGGACATAACTTTTCATCTAATTTGGGTAAATACCTAGGAGAATAATTACTGAATTGTATTTATAATCAGCAATAAATGAGAGTGTCTTTTATTCTATAAAAAAGATAAAACAGTAAAATCAAACACTAGAAACTTAAGTTGTTATAAAATGTATTATGAAAATTTTGCCATGAGAAAAATGATACATATCTTCTTGAATATAAAATATATTCAAAAGAAAGCAAAAGGAAAAGTGAAACAAAAAAAATTGCAGTAAATGAAATACAAATAATAAATGTAAGTAAAACAACATGAGAGATTTCAGATAAAATAAAATTATATATTAGTAAGCCTACATGAAATGGATAATATTCTAGGGAAGTGTCCGTGAAAGAAACAGATAAAATTATCATGCAACTCTACCTCCATAAAAATGCATCAAGTCTAGATAAGATTGCAGAGGGATTTTAGCAAGCTTTCAAAGACTAATAGTCTCAGTATAATTTAAGATAGTTCCAGAGTAAAGGGGAAACTTTTTCCAATTTTGTAAATAAAGTAACTCTAGCTTTGAAACCTAAACCTGATTCAAATGAAAACTAAAGACCAAACTTATGAATTCATATCAATGCAACATTCTAAATAATTTCTTACAAAACAGAATCTAGTGCACCTTAAAATAATAACACATGATGGCAAAGTGTTTTTTCTCACTATTCAAAGATTTTTTAGTATTAAGAAATTCATAACATAATTTATAGCAATCGATGTGCAGAGAAATACAATTATGTCCATAGATGTTAAACAGGGCTCAGACAAAATTCATTATCAACTCAAGAGAAAACATTCCAGAAAACAGAACAGATACCATCTTCAAATGATTTTTATACTCATATATATACACATACATACACATGTACAGATGGGATCACCCATACATGTACATATGTATATATTCCTGCACACATATCAGAAGTATAAACCAGAGACTAATCAAATAGTTGCATATAGTTATCTACAGGAGTAGGGTAGGATAGATAAGTCCATGAGTCCTCCCTGAGCATAAATTTTTAAAATAATTTTGACTTTGAATCATGAAAATATTTTGAATATAACAAAGTAAAATTAAATCATATCATGAAAAAGTTCCCTTAAAATTGAATGAATTCTCAAACAAGAGCAACACTAGCTGGGCATGCTCCTGGGCTCCCACTCACTCATCTACCACTCTGCCCATGGGATTACCCATGTTACTTCGTGTCACTGAATACATCTCCTCTTTCTTTCAAACTTGGTTACACATTTAAATTTTTTAAAAATATTTTGTCTAACATTTCTATGTAAAAATTGTCTTTATTAAATCATTCTAACAATTATATAAAATCCAAAAATTTGATAACACATTCTTAAGCAATTTTCTCCCAGTAAATATTTAAAAAAAAAGCAACAACACACAAATAGATGTTTGTTCTTGGCAAAGAGACAATTAAATTTTAAGTTTCTTTTCCTGAAATAGGTCTCTTTTCAAGTCACTCAAAAGCACATTCTTCAACAAGGTTGTAAGCTACTTCTTAAGAAAATGTGCTATCTACATTTCCTCCAAATAATTAGCAACTAGCATAAGGCTGATTCTTTGGAAACTGCTCTTTCAAATAAAATGTAAAATTTGTAAGTATTAGTCACAGTCTTATGGATTTCGAATACAGAGAACAAGACAGGATGTAGCTATTCTGTGGAGCAATAATGATTAACCAATGGGACCTTTGCTTTTTGGGACTTAATATTAGGTATGACTTTTCAATTACCTTGACTTGTTACAATCCAGTGAGAGCAAATATCTACAAAAAAGACCAGCATGTAAGATTTCCTTTTTCTCAACAAATAATAGACACAACATATAAAATTTCTGGCTCAATATTAGGTCCTCTTGGACTTTTGTCTACCCATACCTATAGAGATTGAGACGATCCTGTGGCAAATCATCTACTTAAAGTCATGTTGGCCCAAGTCATCCAGATGTTCATTTATTGATTCTGTCTCTTTACACTTCCTGAAGGATTGTGCTCTGTTACTTGGTACTTTGTTTAGAGTATAGTGAGATCGGAGAAACTGGATAGTAGAATAAAACTCCATTACTCCCGGGCTACACATTTCCAAAGTTGCAATGTGAGGTAATTTAACACAAAACTAATCAACATAACCAATATAAACAAGCAACACCAACATTAGAGAATTCAATATAAACATCACTAATTATAACAACTAATGCTGATTGAGCACCTCCTGTGCACCAGTGTTGTTTTTAAAATGCTACTTACTTAATTCTCCCAATTATATGGTCTGGGTAACATCATTTTGCATAATTGTACAGTTTCTTATAGTTTCGTATTTATAAGTGGTCATGAAATTTAGGAGTTGAAGCATTCCAAGTCCAGTTCATGGTTTTAACCACACTTTATCAATTATTCCTAGTCCACTAATTCCTGGTTTCAACATTTGTATGTAATGAGAGAGGTAAGGAAGAGTTACTTATCCTTTCTCATCATTAATTGGTGTGAATTTCTGCACTTCCTACTTTCTTTTCATGGAGGACTATTCGACACCTTGGTGGGGGAGGGGAATGCCATGAGAGAGAATTTGGCTGATGAACATGTATGCGTCATGGTATGAAGGAAAAAAGCCATGCTGTAATTTCTGTGTTCAAACCCAATGGGCAAATCCCACTGTTAACTTCCCGAGACAAACTACATGTTTCAACCAGCTTGCTGTGTCATGAACCTGTTCCTGGAAAAAATCACCTTGGAATTAGAGCTGCAATTGTTAGAGGAGCCTTCCAGGTGATTTATACCTTCTGCCTTTATAGAAAAAAATTTGGTTCCTTACTGCATACCTTTGAGGAAATCCTTGAGCAATTTTGAACTCAATCCTGCAGACACAGGAGGCTGATTAGACACCTAAAATCTGGGTCCTTCCTCTGAACACCCTTGAGGATCATACTTGATAAACAGTATCAGTGGATGCCACACAGGTACAGGGTGATGAGGCATTTTCACAGCTCACTCTGCTCTCTCTGCTCGATGCATCCGAGGCCCAGGGTTTTATGTTATCATCTGTGGGCCTTCTTGAAACAGACTCCAGCAGTGGTGCCAGAATGTACGGGGTTTAGTGATGTTCAGAATTTTTTCATGGCCTAAAATCAGAGAGAATGGTCTTTAATATGGGTACATTGATGATCCTGGACTCCTGAATGAAAAAGGGAGGATATTAATTTTTAACATATCCCTTCTGTTTTACACCAAGTCTCATGCAGTTGTGGGTGTATAAATGACCACATTCATTTTTGAGTGGCTAAATGTTTGTGGATGTGTAAACCTCCCAAAACAAGGTGTATACTGGAATGTGCTTGGAAGATTTTGGAAGTTTTTAAATACTCTAGGGATAAATTCGAATGTTGAACCTGAGACTACCAGTTTGGAACAGGAGAATGATGGTATTTGAATGATCTAATTACTAATTACTAATAAAATGGGATGTACACAGAGACAGATTATTAGTACTTGACCAATGTTCCTGTGCATTAAAATTAAACTAATGAGTATTTTTTTTAATTTTAGAAAAAGTATTGTAACTACTTGAGGTTATAGGCTAAATTATGACATTTAAAAAATATATCTCAATTGTATAGATTCTGAACATATATTATCAGTATCATTTTATTTATTAGAATTTCCTAAAAGCATTTAACTTAATATTTTTGAAATAAAAATATCGCCACTTAGCTTTACACAAAATTTTAATGTAACTTCTGTTTGCCTAGAACACAAACATCTGTATGATACAAAGTTACCCAGAAAATTATTAATCAGGTCACATCTGCAGCAATAAACCTATGAAAGCAGCACTGCTTTAAGGAGTCCAAGTATTCAGAGGAGCTCTGCAATAGTATTTGCAATATTGAAGCAAAAGTAAAACTATTTTTTATGCTCTTTGTGGTGCGATATAAACCTTGTCTTGGCACCAAATCAACTTCATTACTAGATGAGTTACACAGTGAAATGTTACTGCATATAAATATATGCACATGCATATACTATGTGTATATATAGACATTTGATATTAATTATGTAAATATAAATGTGTTTAGAAACATTTCTGGGAAATAGCACAAAATATTGATAGTTAATAATGGGTAATGGCACTTCTGGAAATGTTTTTATAGTTTTATACATTATTATCAAGTTCTATTATAATTCTATATTACTTTAATAATAATTTTGATGTTAGATTTTAAAGCGAGTTTAAATATAATACAGTCTCTTCATAAGTTCACTCATAATAGTTATTCATTATCAGTATGTTTAAGATCACATAGTATACAATATATTTTGGAATGGGTTTCTATTGTTTCAGATCGTGAAAATTTTTTTAACTTTAAAAAAATTTTATTGTTGTTTCAATACAGTTGTCTCCATTTTTCTTAACTTCTTAATGTGAATCTTGAATATCAGTGTTTTCATCAACACTAAAGACACTTTCTAACTTCTTATCACCGTTGTTCCAAGGGCATCCATTTCATCTTATTCCATTTGTTTTCTGAGATGCAGCACTTCTCAAGCATTATGATGTTGCTACTGACAATGTGTGTCCAAGGGCACAAATTCTCATTAGCAAGACATTTCCCTGAAGTTGTATATTTATGATCAGCACCATGTAAGCCCTTGTTGCATTTCTTTGTACGGCTCATAGTACAGAAAGGCATAATTAAATTGATGTCTTATATGGAAGTCACTATCCTAGGAATTGTTACTAAATATGAAAGCAGCTTTGAATGATTCACCTCTGTATATGTGTGTGTTATATGGTAATATTATGGTTTATAATAAGAAATATATATTTGGTCTTTGTTCTGTTCAGGTTTCTGGCACAGATATCCTAAAACCCTGGAAGTTTCTTAGGTGATGAGAGAGATAAATGTTTGTTTTGTTATGTGAATGAGGTGACTTTGGATCTCACCTAAGGAGGAGGGCTGGTTGATTGGAGAACCAATCTTATGATTAGAAGGTTGGAACTTTCAGTCCCACCCCTGACCTCCCAGGAAGGGAAAGAGACTGGAGGTGGGCTCAATGGCCAATACCAGTGATTTCATCCATCTTGCCCATGAAATGTAGCCACCATAAAAATAGAAAGACTGGGTTCAGAGAGTTTCTGAGTTGGTGAACACATGACCATTCAAAGAGAATGAGTTGCACCTCTGTTCAGGGCATAGGCGCTCTGCTCCCTTTCCTCATACCTTGTTCAGGCATCTCCTCCACCTGGCCATGTCTGAGTTCTATCCTTTTATAATAAACGAGTCATCCAGCAAGTAAAAGATTTCGCTGGGCTCTGTGAGTTCTAGTAAGTTAATCAAACCCAAGGAGGGTGTTGTGGGAACCTATGATTTCTATAGCTAGTCGATCACAAGTACAGGTCAAAACCTGCACTGGCAAATGGTGACTAGAGTCCGAAGAGGAGGGTCACTGGAACCTCACACCTATAGGCAGGGTCAGTCAAATACTGTCGCAGAAGCACAGGTGATCATCTGGGCTTGTGACCGGTATTGGAACTTGGGTGGGGGAAGGGCAGTCTGAAGGACTGAACTTTTAACCTGTGAAATCTAATGTTTCCTAGTGGATAGTTCGCAATCCAGTTAATTGTAGGACACCCAGCTGGCGTCCCAGACTTTACTGGTGTTCTGTGGGATGACCCCTACCCATACACGCAAAGCTGAAATTGGGTCCAGGAAGATTCACAAATATTTGTTGTACGAGTTGTTCAAATGACATACATTTACCAAACTAATAATAATTAGTATATTTTCTGGCATTTTTTCCTCTGAATGATATTTCATTGTCTAACAGAAATCAATTGAGAAAAATGTTGTTATAAATTTTTTTATTAATTAGTATGATGATGGAGTTGTAAAATGATTAAATTTGTGGAAAGAATTCTTTTTTCTTTTATCATAGAACACCCTAATGATTTTAATATTTGCATTTTTAAAAGAAGACTGTTTCATCAAATGAGTTTAAATTGTAAGGTTTTTTTACCTATAGAATATATAAAACTTAAAATCAAGTTTTATATATTCTGCAGGTATAAAAGAACAAACTGACAGTAACTAGAGGGGAGGGGTAGGAGGGTAATGGGGGAAAGAAGGGAAAGGGCCATCAAGGAACATGTATAAAGGACCCATGGACAAAGCCAAAGGGGTATAGGATTGAGGGTGAGAGGTGGGGGCGAGTGGGGCAGGGGGAGAGTGGTGGGGGGAAAATGGAGACAATTGTACTTGAACAACAATAAAAAAAGATACAAATAAAATTTTAGTGAATTTGAAATTCTTGGAAGACCACTGAAATTTGTGATATGATCACAAAAATAAAGAATGTTCCAAGGCCTGAATTTAACTACTTCTGTTAATTTATTGGTGCAAGAAATTTCAAAAGATAGAGTCTTTAAAATATGGACAGCCAACACAAATACCATATGATCTCACCTATAAGTGCAACCTAAACAACAAACAAACAAGAGAGTGCAATAGAACCAGATACATGGAAATAAAGAACAAACTGACAGTAACCAGAGAGGAGGCGGGAGGGAGGTAATGGGGGAAGTTACGGGAGGGGACATCAAGGGACATGTATAAAGGACCCATGGACAGAGCCAACAAGGGGATTGAATGTGGGAAGTGGGGATGTTAAGGCAGGGCGAGTAATCGGGGGAAAATTGGGATAACTGTAATTGAACAACAATAAAAAATATATAAATGACTACTGGAGAAACCAAAGAATTCATTTTTGCTTAAAAATGCACAGCCATTTAATAAGCTAATAAAAAATTAGAGTGTTTTTGACTCCCTAATCATTAATGTTCAAACAGTAAATGTGATTTTTAGAAAATGTTAAAATTATTATTTAGAAAGAGAGACTATAAAGACTGCAATGTAAGATTCTCTCATATATCATAAGGGTACTTTTTAACAAAGAAGACTCATTGTCTTATATTTTGGCACAGAACAATGCAAGTATTATTTTTAATCTGTAATGCACATATGTTGTATTGTTTCAGATTATTCAAGTCTGCTATTGAGGACAAAGAAAGCAGATGGGTTTGATTCTAAGTCATCTTATGATGAGTTAGAATCAATAAGCAGTTGCTGAGTAGTGCTTATGTGTGAATGTAGACGGAATAAATGGCCAAAATGACATATAATGTGATTGAAACACCAGAGACGTTTAATCTACATGAGACTCCAAATGTAAGAGACACTAAATGTTCATCAGGCATTAAATATATGCGCAGCATCTACTGCACTGAATATGTATGATACACTAAATATGCATAAGGCATGGGAGACCCATAATAATTAGGAGGTCTAATTAAACGTAGTGACGTTCTTTCTGGTGCCACGTCCTCTTCCCAGAACCACACAGAGCTGCGCAGCCAGGAGTGAGAGACAGCTGTGGCCAGGCAGACTATTCTTGCACCTCAGGTAAAATACTTGTGTGCCATTGGTCCCAGGCAAACTCCACCCAGATGAAGAAAGGCCATCTAAACAGTGTACACCCAGGATTTTTATGATTCTTCTGTTCTGCTTATACTGTCTCCTGTGTGTGCTAACTTAGCTCATCTCTCTTTTTTCATTAAGATTTTGGCGGTGCCTATTTCAAATGGATCTGATAAACCATGTAACGCAAGCATTTTAATTCAGCTTATTGAAAGTTTCCGTCCAGTGTCAACGGGACAGCTTTCCAGATAGCGTACCTGGACACCACGTGATCAAGGCAATTCCATCCATGACGAATTAACGTGCAATCCAACGCAGGCTTTACTATTTTTTTTTTAAAGCACTTGCTTTATGGGAGAAATGTCAAAGATGGCATTTCACTACAGTATTTCTTTACACTTACATTTTTTGAAAAAAGGAAGTTTGCTCGGCAATATTTCTTTTTTCAATTGGTATGTTGGTGTTGCAGTTAAGACAATTCAATCTGTCTGGGATATGTACACTGAGGGTGTGTTTCTGAAGGTGAGGTCTGAAGAGAAATAAGATCCTTGGGTAATCACCTTATAAAAATGTCCATTCAAATATAGCAAACTCCAACAACAATAGTGCATTTGAGATGGGAACTTGAAGGTGGAGAGAGACCGCGATGGGTCCCCAAACTCGAGGGAACACAGCCTCTCCATTTTGAAGGGCTTGTCAATAGGATTTAAATTTGCAATTAGAGAATTTTTCTTTGACTTTTATGAGGGCTTCCTGAGAAGACTAATTGAGATCCCCGTGGGGAAATTTTATTCAGTGAGTGTCTCCCCTTCAGGGACACCGTGACATGAAAGGCATTATAATTTGCACTCTGATGGGATTGAACAAGAGCCTCTGTTGTCTGTAAGCTGAGATGGTGCACTTGGAATCTCAACCCTTCAGGCCACACAGGAATGTACTGGAATGAAAATTCCAGCTTTATTTCTGCTGAAAATGTAAGTAGACTTCACATATTCGCCCAAACTGACCTGACATCGTGTCAGTATATGGGGTTTTGAAGGAAACATTTCTAGATCAATGTTTTCTTATAGACTTTGGATTCCAATGAATTTTCTGAAAGTTTTAAGAAAAAACTCACAAGATTCTGTTACAAGAAGGTATGTATACACACACAAACACACAGAAGAATCTAGATTCTCCTGTAAGTTCACAAAAAATATTTTTATAATAATCTCTCCCTCCTGCATCTTTATTTCCATTACAACTGATATAGTCCTAATTCAATATACCTTATCTCTAATGTAAATAAGGGGAGAATTCAATATTTTGATAGTCTTATCTTTTCCCCGTGACTAACCATTGTTTAGATCTCACAATTTAAGAAATCTTAGATGAATAAAATATATATTTGAAAAATGCAGAAGAACATAAAATGAAAATAGATCTACCACCCAAATATTTTTAAAAGAGTTATTTGTATCTATTTGCAGGCTTTTATACTGGAAATGTTTGTGTGTGTGTTTTATTTATGTGTATTTTTCTTTATTTTTGAGTTTTTATACATATCTATAGTAAGCTGCTTTTTCATTTAATATATTATTAATATGCTTTCATATTAAGAACATTTTCAGCATCAGTTGTATTGTATATAGGTAATCCAATATTTTGTGCAGATATATTATTTCAATAATGTTTACAACTAGAATTTGAATTAAAACTACCACTTTGCAAAATTCTAGGACTGTCTATCTGTATCATGGTTTATGTGATCTGCTGCTCTCTGTGAGGTTATACTTGATAACCCTGTATAATCAATTTTGAACAATTCCAAATTTTCATGTTAAGTAACAATAAAATGAACATCTTTAAGGATAACATCTTTACACAATAGTAATACTTCACTTAGAATAAATTTCTACATTTAGTATTGCTTGAACTAGGAGGGAATCTTGAGCCGTTTGATACATATTAATCAATATTGTTTATCAAGGACAAATCTTTCTCACTTTCCCGGTGTGTGTGATATGGCCCTTTTACTCGAGCCTTCATTGGCATATCACATGGTCGTTAAAATAGTACTCCATCCGCTTAAGAAGTTAAACATTATACTCTTTCAGTTTACATGCTTTGTTTATTCTGCTGTTGGATTTTTGGGGTGGTTCTGCATACTTTGTATGTCTTACTTGATGAACCTTTCATTTATAAACTTTGGCCACATTGTCTTTCAAGGTATTTATTGATTCTTAAAAGCTCTTTATTCTGAAATGTATCTACTCTATGTTAAAATATGTTCTTCACATTTCTAATTTGCCTTTCAGTTTTTTGTATTTTTGTATAGTTCAATGACACACTGTTTAATCTGTGTATCCCTCCTTTCCTGCACAGTGTTGCATACACTTACTGTCATTTAAAAAAAAAGAAAAAAAAGAAAATCAGTGTATTCCTTATACTGCTCTTTACAAATTTCTATTAATGCTTGATCTCCTACCATCTAGCCTGAATAAACAGGCTGGTCCTGTTTATGCCTGTTGTATCCAGTGTCAGCATACAGGCTAAGAAATTACACAGGCTAAGAAATTTTGTGACTCTGGGATTGATTTCTTTTCACATGTGTCTCTCTGTTTAAAATGTAATTGTACCTCAAGTATCACTGCATAAATTCTACTCTTCTTTCAAGATCCTCAATAATATCCCTTCAGTGATGGATTATCTCTTGATAATAATCAAATTAGTAATTAATTGATAACATCTTTTTGTTTTGTGAGTTCCTCAATTACAGGAGATATTTCATTATTTCATTTATTATGTTTCATTTATTATGTTTAATTGTTTCTAAGCTTATTTCTTTTATTATTTTTAATTATTTACTGTTTACATACAATTTTTTTCTTACTGTTCTATTAGCCATGATATCAGAAGCTTTATCTTTGTATATTTCTATACCCCATTGTTCAAAAAAGAATATCCTTTGCTAAATGTACTCATAACTTAAAGAAAAATAAAATAATAAATTCAATAATTAGATTTAACCCCAAAATAATTATCAGAGAATTTAAATAATGAATAGTTACTGAATTATGGTTGAACTTTTTATGAATTCTTCAAGAATAGCTAAAATTACGTAGTTCGTATGTTACTCTTTTGTTCTTTTTATCCGACGCTAATTATTTTTGGCAATTAAGATTTAGGTTTCTACATTAATTTATTCATACAACATACAATGATATCGTTATATATTTTCTGGGAACTTCCACAAAATAACTTTAAAATAAAGTAAATGCTAATGATTATGATGAAATAGCTGTTATCATGGATGCTTACTTACTCCACACCAGGTACTTTTTTGTGTGTATTCTCTTTTTCATCCTGAAGATGATTATCTGAGATAGATATTATTACCCCTGTTTTTCAGATTAGAAGACTGAGGACCAAAAACGTAGATGACATGCTTTACGAAGCCAAGTCTCCAATTCGAACAACTGCATTTTTTTCCTGTATAGGGCCTCTGTTCTTGGTTTACCTTCATTTATGTTGATCAAGAGGTTTTATTTAAATAAAATATTATAATTGAAACTTTCCATTCATTTGAATATATTTCCAGGGCCTTGATGTTGAGTCTTATTCTAGAAATGATCTCAAGTAACTAAAGTGACCTAGAGCTGTATATAAAGAACTTACGAATTCAGATCCATTCACAAAAACAATTTGGAAGCATCAGAGAAAAATATCATAATAATGAACTGTCTGGCTGAGAATGGCCCTTATTTTCTTTTCTGATGGAGTCTCAGTTCATTTTGCCCTGGATAGATGCAGCCTTAGAGAGTAACTGAAAGTATAGCTGTCACTTTGGCATTAAGTCACTCTCATTGATATTTCAGTGATTAGAGGAATATAAGTGAAACCTTCCAACAGCCATGCTGCTGAAATGACCTGCTTTTGATAGCTCTGAATGTTGCACTTTCCCAATTGGAAATCCATTAAAGAGACAGAGGTAAGTGCATAGTGAGTGAAAATAATCTGAAAGCTAACAAGAAAATAAAGGAAATCGGAAGGGTCCTGAGACCTGTTGATTTTGAAGTGGCTGAACTTGTTGATGTTTGCATTAAAATTCATCCAGCACACTAGTTAGAATGGCACTTACTATAGAACAGTCTTTTATTTTTCAATTAACATATTAGTGGCATCTCTCTGGATACAAATTGTTATTACTTCTGTATTTCTTATTGTTAATTCAAGCAGTTCTCAAAACTGACTGGTTGACAGAAATATCTGTAATTGTTCATCAAAAGAATATAGATTTCTAGGCCTGCTCACTAAATTATGGGGAAAAGACAAGCAGGACTTCAGCATCTGTATTAAAATGTATAAGCACATATGTTATATATGTTCTTCCTCTTATGAGTAATTGCAACTAGGGAAGGAAAACTTGGGAAAAGATCATATATAAATAAATAAATAAATAAATAAATAAATAAATATATATATATATATACATATATATATATATATATATACACCCCCCCCCCACAAATAGTCCCGGACTATTTACAATGGTTTGTTTGACTTACCTTTTTTCAACTTTATGATGATGCAGATGCTATACATATGCAGTAGAAAGCATACTTTGAAGTTTTGATTTTGATCTTTTCCCAGGTCAGTGATATACTGTATGACACTCTCTCATGATACTGGGCAGGGTCAGTGAGCCACGACTCCCAGCCAGCAATGCCATCACTATGGTAAACCACTGATACTCTATAGTGTACTATGTCACCAGCATTTTTTGATATTGCATTTTGTGTTTCTCATCTCATGATGTCAACAAAATTCTCATCTGTGCTTCATGATTCTGGTGAGAAAAAAAAAGAGCAAGGCAATTACTCTTAAGACGAACTCAAGATAATTGTCAAGTTGTAGGCTACTGGAAGCATTCTGAGCACCCTAAAAGCATTCCAAGCAATGATAGTCATAGGTTGGGTATAATTTATGCACTTTTGACATATGATATTTTTAATTGTATGTTGAGTAGCATCTGTCTTTAGCATTTTGGCTTAATTTAACAATTTCTAAGTATATACTAAGTAAAATCTACTTCAGATATAAAAATATCAACTGGTTTATAGGGTAGCAAGGAAGGCAAACAGATGTTACTTTTTAACCCCGCAAAAAAAGGTGTGAGTCAAATACTGTGAAAACACAAAGAGGATGAGTTGTTCTGTATTCTAGACCAATGTAGCTTGGACAGATCCCCTGTGTCAAAGATATTTGAGAAAACAAGCTCCATTCATCACAGGGAATGTTAATTTCTCAGCACTCTACCTCCCCTACATATGCTTCATAAACATTTAAATATTTCCCACAGAGGGCTTTCTACACAGACATTGTATATCTCAACTTTTGATTGATTTCTAAAGATTGTGGCTTTGTATCAACAATGATAGCTTTTGTTTTAACAAAAAAACAAAGCAAACAAGAACTATATAGCAAGATGTGCAAAAGTAGGAGCTTTCCTCAACTGGCTAACTCACCAGATAGATGATGTCAAGGCCAATTTCCCTCCAGTTCCATGACTTCTATTTAGGGCTTGAAGATGACTGCAGATGTTTTGAAGCTTCCAGCACAATCATTAAGGGAGGAAATGACAAGAGACAGACTGAAGATGAAGGCAAAGAGAGTTGTTTCTTCTCACATTTCTCTGTCTCTGTCTCACTCTGTCTCTCTGTCTGTCTCCCTTTCTCTGTCCCTATCTATCTATCCATGCATCCATCTATCTGTCTCTGTATCTCTTTCTCTCCAGCATGCTTACCCAGTTTCACTTGCACTAGTGAATCATTCACCCACCAAAACTCACTGGAGAAGGGGAATCTGATGGCCAAATTCATGAAGGTGGAACCTTTACGGTTGTGTTAAGGGACAGGATGTGAGGTGAGTAGCTATATTCCTTGGATGTATTGCTTGTTGAGCTTAAATAAAATTAGATTTCTCTTAAGAAAGATAGACAGAATTGCATTTGGATAGGCAAGTAAGAATTTGGATTAACAAATTCTAAACCAAGGTATTTGGCTTTTTATTGATCTTCAAGGAATCAAGGAAACAAGGAAAACAAGGAAAAACACATTGGTAAAAATAAAAAGAAAAGAAAAGAAAAGAAAGGCTTTATATTGAGGTGTGTGCTGTTGCCTCTGAAGCTGTCTTTGCATTTGTAATTCTACGTTGACCAAAATTCCTTCCTTAAAAATATGTCAAGAGCTAAGGAGGCATGGTTTAGAAAAACCTGCTGGACAAATGATAATTGCATAGACTACTAGCACTTCTAATCCACGGGAGCTCTAGATCAGTCTAAAGTGTATAGATGTAACAACAGTGTTTTTTTTAATTCAAAAAATATAGTATGTCCTGCCTGTCAACAATAAACTAGACATGTTAATTAGAGGAACTTCAAAGTGAAATAATCCTGCTTTAAAATTTACATATATATGAAGTTACCCCAAGGAAATATTTTTTAATTTACTTATTGTTTTATTCCCTTCCTGTAAAGTCTGCTCAAATTCCATTAATTTGACGGCCTAGACTAATGCTTCAGAATCTTTTGACTAATTGTACATAAGCATAAACCTGGGAGTTCTCAGTGTGGATCAGGCAGGAGCAAGACCTGTTAAATCCTGAGCATCGTGACAGTGAGGGTTAAGGAAGATTGCTGGAGGCTATTGAAAAAGAGAGGAGACAGGGAGTGGGTGGCCCAACTGTGATTTATTATTAGTAATAAACTTGGCCAAGAGGCCAGCAGGCCCGAGAATTAATCTCACCCGAGAGATCACAGTGACAGTTCTCTCAGAGCTGGTTATAAGCAAAGCCAACTACTTCCTGAAGAGGTAAGGCGGGGTAAGTTCCCTATATGACATGACCTCAGAAAAGTAGGTCAGTGGATCAAATGCTGAATTTTGAAGAGTGAGACAACGCTAAGAAAGAAGTATGGCTTGGGAATGAGGAGACATTTCTATGCATTGTGATTAATTGGCATCGGTAATAGATCATATGCGAATACCTGAGTGGCATATCATCGAAAGTAAAGGTGGCATTTGTTAGTGTTTGTAGTGTGCTCACTCTGTGCCTTCCTGCATTGGAGGTGGAAGCGCCCTCTTCATCACACTCCCCGGTGTCTGAGTCTATGAGCGGCCTCAGGTTTAAAACCAACGTGAAGAAGAATGAGGAGCCGAGTTCATGTTAACAAACACTGATACATGTTGGCACTTAGGATGACAATTTGTTCTCTGTCAGCACTTCACGGGCAACTTCAAGTTTCTTTTCTGTTGATCTTGGCAAGGAGTGAGCCAACAAAGGCTAAAACAATAGACTAAAATGGGTAATGCATTATCCCTCATTGTGTCTCTGTATTTGTTTTTCCCTTGAGGTAGCCAAAGCTGCTGCAATGGCAGGGGTTGCTGAGCACTTGGTAAGCTGTCTGCACGATGCCCAAACAGTTGTTGAAAAACTAAACAAAATGATGTATTCAACTAGTTTCTGCCTAAAGACAAACTAATGTTTAGCTAATCTTGACGATCAGGTTACTCTTAGAGTAGAATCAAATCAATTAAAAAAAAAAAAAAAAAAAAACTATGAGTGCAATATACACATATTTCCCAAACTTACTTAAAATAAGGATTAATACTGATTTGGATTGTATAGACATTAGTTTAACTCTACATATTGAGTAAAGCTTCCTTAGAGAATAAAAGAAACAATTTATAAATAAATTGTCTTTATTAGCTTGAAAAGAAGTCCAATTCAGTCATTTCTTTTGAAAATCATTAATGAGATGCATGCTTACTACATAAGGTTTTTCATGAACTAAATTAAATATCTTAATCTCTTTATAAGGCTAATTATTGATTAAAATGAATAGTGCATTCAATATTTTAAATGCACGTATAGTGGAGTGTGTTTTTCTATTTTAGAAAAAATATTTTTACTTGTATTTTCTTTGGCATATAATTTATAAAAATTAAATTGATATTGACTAAATTCCTTATATTGTGTGCAGATTTTAAAATAAAAGGATAATATATAAAAATAGAGGTCCTTTTAATTTATTTAGAAAAAATATTTTTAAGCAATCGCAAATTGAATCCTTTAGGAACTTTATTAAAAGTCCCCACCAACTCCTATGAGGTATGAACTTGCCCAGACTGTCAGCTATGTTAATAATAAAATGCTAAACATACTGAATCAAAGTTATGATTTAATAGGTATGTAAATCAGGAAAATGCAAATCTACAAGAGAAAGATTTTCTTGCTTAGGGTTACTTATGAAAGGCCTTAAGTTCAAAGTTACCATTTTTTCCCTCTCTGGAAGTTTTCATAATTAACTAAAAAGTCACAAGAAACACTTTTGGCAGTGGTTTAAACCTATTTTTCAGATATTCATCACACATAATGAGCTGAGGGATTTTTCTCAAATGTTGTGATTAATATTCACCTTTGCATGAACCTTATGCCTAGACAAATATCAAAAAAGAAAAATATCAGGAAATGACAAAAACAAAACAGTATGTTTTTTTAAGTCCCTAGTTTTGGGGATCTCAATTGTATCAACAATGTGATCATCAGTGACAGTATTCCTTAAAGGACACTCATACTATCTTAACTGAGTACAAGAAGGATTTCTAAGAGCCAGACCTACTTAGTGTGGAGAAAGTCTTGCTGGTAAATCTTGCTTAATAGACAGAGCTTTCTTCTATATCAGGAACGTGAATATTTAAGTCATCTTTCTAACAGTGCCTCCAAAATACCTAGGCGGGTCCCATCGTGGAGGGTCAAAAACAGTGAATGCAAAATGCCATTCTCCAGTGCCGTTTTGTCTGAAATTTATCATTTAGGAAACATTATTTACTTTAGGCTAAGCATTACCCTTTCTAAGCCACCATGTAAATCCATTCAGAACTTTTCCTTCATTAAATGTAAAGGTCTGGGAAGCCCTGGTGCCACTAAGGAGGGAAGAAGAGCAGGAATTTGGGAACAGAAAGTTAAAATGCACTGAAAACAGGGAGGAGTGGCTTTGTAGGTACTCCTTCTATACTGCATAGTTTTGCAAACAGCTGATTTATAATGGAAAGACAAAGTAGCACATACCTGCACATTGACCTTACCTGAGAGGCAATGCACAGTTGTAGCAATGTGACAATGTGACAATGTGACATGGCAAGATGAGATAATAAATAGCAATGTGACTTAACAACAAAATATGGCTAACTGTTGAGTTGCATTGGTTCTACCTTTTTGGGGAATGCAATCTGGCGACACTTATACAAACAACAATATATGTAACCAGATAATTTTTGGTAAAATCCACAAAAATGATATATATCCTTATTTTTTTCTTTCTGTATTTTCACCCTTGCTCTGATCCTATTTAAACAGATAATTGACTTTTTTTTTTCTTGCCTTGAAGAGAAGCATGTGGTTGAGGGTAAAGTACCAATTTGCTAAAACAGTCTTACCTTCACAACCTGTGCTACTTTAAATCCTTAAACCCATTGACAAGACACATAAAGTTTCTTAGAATTAGAATAAAAAATACAAAGAGAGGGAGAGGGTGAATCTCTAAAAGAGATTCAGCCATGCTAAAGGAAGACAGTATTGAAGGTATGTATCATACATGGTGGAGACCCGTCCGCTATTCCCTGGTCTTTCTTCAGAAAGTTGTCAATCCTGCAAGCAAGAATATTGCATAAGCAGCTGACTTCTGCTCACTGTGCTTCAGCTGCAGCGCTGCTGCTGCCTCCCCGACACTCAGCTAAGTCTACAGTGGAGGTCGTCTGACTTAGGAGTTGACCAGAGCAAATAATAAATTGGGTCTGGTGTACAGACCGTATTGTGTGCCATGCTGCTTCTAAGTGCACGTGGCTCCTGAAGAATTGCAGCTCTCTTTAAGGACCTTCCTGAAAGACAATGGGAAGACATTCTTCCAGTTGGCAGCCATAAAGGAAAATATTTCATTGTCCATTTGTTTTGTATGGAAATACAAACCGGGGGCATGGATTTACATGAGCACATGAAGAAGCAGTGGCTCATTGGGTGGGTGTTTCGTACAAGAAAGACATTGTTAGAAAGCTCAGAGATGATGGGCTCAGAATACGGATTTCAAAATTGTTGCATTTCAATGCTAAACACACACACAGACCCTCACTGCAGAGAGTACATTTCATAGCCTATAAACAAGATGAAACTATATGAATTTAAATAAATTTCCTCTAGCAACTCAACTGCTTGTTCAAAGGTCCCATGAACAAATTATCTCTAGCAGCAGCAATGGAATTTATTCAAGTGATCAAAAGCATGGATTTCCCACTATTATGATTGACTTGATAGGTTTCACTGTTTGGTGCAAAATGCCATCAGCAATAACCAATTCTGAGATCTCAGTGCTGTAGGAAGTTCTGGAATGACCAACCAGCCCCTTGGTGGCAAACTGCTTTCAGTGCAATACTGGAAGGGGGAGAAATTTTCCTCACCAGGTTTTTTTTCCCCCTTCCTGCCTTGTTTCTGCTCTCACTGCTATTTATAGAGTTGTGAAATATGTTAAACTATTGCTACAGCATCACTTGCAATATTATTACAGATTAAGGAACTCAGTTTAGCAAACTGTGTTAGTCAAACAACCAAGGCCAACGAAATTCACTAGTTTTATCATGTACCCATTTATCAGAAGCAGTTGGCCTTACAGATGGGGCTGTTCTTTCAGATATTTGGTCACAGTGTCATTTTCAAGATAACAGTGTCTGGAGTTCAGGTGCATTCCATCAGGAAGATATATACATACACACACAATTATAGTCTCTCCTGTACTAGTGTTCTTCGAAGGAATGTTTTCATTACAATGAAACAATGCCTCCTTAAGTAAGAATGCCATGTGACTGTTCTTTACAGTGGGTGCCCACAAACAAAAAACTTACACTGTTGACTAAGGTGATTGTTTCTAAATGTCAGGGGGGAATAATAATAAGCCATGTTTTACAAGTATTCAATTGCGTAAAATGCAAAATGATCACTTTGGTAATTCCACTTTTATTTTTATTTGTCTTTATTTTCTTTTTTACTTATATTTTTTATTTATCTTTGAGAGAAACAATTTTGTATCCCATTGTGGGAGAAATTTTTGTTTTTTAGAGATTCTCATAGTGAAAACAGGGAAAAAATGAACGGAACCTAGAATAGCAGCATTAACATAAAATGCATTGTTCTGCTTAATGTATAAATTTCACATGATTTGTAAAAATTTCAGCTTTATTGAGGTATTATTGACCAATAAAATTGTAATATATTCAAAGCGTACATTGTGTTGATTGGATTAGACTCCAGCTATCACACCCAGAACATTTAATCTGTAGCTCTGTGGGTTTTCGTCCTTGCTGTATTTCCTTTTCTACTCTCTCGGGGGCGGTTTTTGCCCCATGACTTCCAAGTTTCCCCCACAGTATGTCAGAAGACAATAGTTTTATTGAATACATAATGCCAAAGGTGTTTATCTTCTTTTTTAAATTTTAAAGAACTTTCATTCTGTGAAAGATATCAATGCCCCATTATTTATATATTTTGCAATAGCTTGCAAGTTTATGTTTTACATGTATTTGTGGAACACATTTTTCCTGAATTCATAAAATCTACAACTTTTTGCCTTTTGTCTTCTGACACTAAACCTCTGTTTATAGACTCTCGAAATTATAGAAATGTGTTTATATTTTCTTCTAATACGTTGCTAAACCATTGCATTTTAGATTTTTTTAAATTACCATATAATGCACAAAGCAGACATCATTCCACCAGCACTCCACTCACTTCAGCTATACCCAGCAGAATAAATCTGAGGGAAGTGCGAGGGAAAGAATTAAAGTGAGACTATTTGGAACCAGGTTTGTAAAATCACAGCATAAATAAAAGTCCCATCAGAAAAGACCCATCACATCAGAAAGCTGGTTGTCCAGCTGCCTGCATCAAAATATATGATTTCCTCACTTTCTACTATATATAATGCAAAGATTCACATTTTTTGCCCTATATGAGATAGAGAGTCCTTTGTACTTTAGTGAGTGTGAGTCATAGGTGAAGAAGCCTAAATGCAGAACACGTAAATGCAGACACAGCTGTGGATAAAAAATGAACTGTGAAGATGCAAGCACAAGAAATAGTTTTCTCTGGATTTGTATAGGACAGAGTGTGCATATTCATGTGCGTGTGTCTGTCTGTCTGTCTGTCTACCTGGCAGGTATAATGTGTTGACATTACTCAGCTTGTATGTGAAACCTCAACCTGTACCTTTTGTTGACCATCCCAGAACCTCATCCCCTGAACAAGAGATAGGGCAACAATAAATATTTTTATTGTTTAGGTCGCCGATGTATTTTTTATTTTCTTTTTTATTTGCTTAGCATTTGAGAAACAAGAAAAAAAAAAAAAGGAAGCTTCACTAAATGTCAGTCCCCAAAAGGCTTTTTAGTCTCAATTACTAGATTTTTTTTTCTTCCACAAAGAAAGAAAAGTAAGTAGTTCTGCTCCTACATATAACCTCCATCAATAAACACAGTAATACAAACTTCTTTACATCTTAATAATTGCCAGGCCAGATTAACAAGCTGCTAATGTTTTGATTTACAAATTGGAGGCCCATTTGGTGTGCCTAGCCTTCAAGAAGATTGAGCTGTCTCCTCTATTCGCTGAAAGTAAGTAAATGACTGTTTATTCATTCCCTTGATTAGAAGGCTGCCCTCCAGCCAGATAAAAGAGGTTCCATAATAAATGTGAGACTCCCATGTTTTGTTTTGCTTTCTGAATTTAGTGCCAAGCATTAAAAGGAATTGGAGATTGATTTTTGTTCGGGGACCAGTGCCAGATAAAACAAGGAGTGAGCAAGCAGACTAGTTTGTAGACATGAGTTCCTTTATAGTGAAGAGAGGATTTGAGTTTTAATGTAATAGCAACTGGGATATTCCAGGTGTGTGTGATGGTGTGTGTGTGTGTGTGTGTGTGTGTGTGTGTGTGTGTTTCCTGCCTCAACAGGACTTCATTCATGCCCTCTGATATTCTGTAGGTAGCTGTTTTCAACGATCAAAATTAAATACATCTCACCCAGTTCTTTAGTCATTGAACAAAAAACATCAGTTGAATTTCTCGTATTGAGACCAGCTCTACAGCAATAACTGTGGGGGTTAAACACACACAATGAAAGAGAAGAGACTTCTATAGATACGTTATTTATGATCATACACACCCCTTTCCCCCTTTCCTTCCCCCCTTCCCACCTTTCGGAGGGCTGTCAGCCTCCCTTTGCTTCATAACTTTGTCACGCGGCATCTCCCTCACAAATCAATTTCTTCCCATTCATCCCCTCTCCTCTTGCCTTAGGGATGATCTTGTTTATCCTTTGGCTTGCAGTGGAGCTGCTCTGCTTTCTGAGTTGCTGATAAATTGGCCAATAATGGGAGTAATGGATGCAGCAGTCTCTTGCTTCCCTCTGAGCAATTCACATGTCAGATCTAAAGTGTCTCCTCTCTAGATCCCCAGGCTCAGAGAAGTACCCAGTTGTGGCTACTAATGGGCCGCTAGTACAAAAGCCTAAAGTCAATGAATCAATAAATAAAATTATCTCAGTTGCTAAGTGTAAGTGCTGCACTTTGATGCACAAAGACAAGAAAGGAATAGAATAGACTGGGAAGGGGAAAGAAGGGAGATGGTGATGGAACTGTGATTTGATATTTGGGGACACACACTCTTCCATTTCTAACCGGAAAACTGCTTGCTCGATGCACCATTATGAACTGTGATCTTAAATGCTGATGATATTTTGATGCTCGTGGTACATTCAACAACAAACAGGGAATGAAAGGAGCGTTCAATGTTGTGATGTGGATTTGCTGGGTTTTGTGTGTTTGCTAGTGAATTTGGACACTGGCTTGACTGAAGTTTGGCTTATTAACACAAGAGAGACTGATGTCTCCACTTTTTCCCTCCCTTGCATGAACCCATCTCCAAATTGCCAAAACCTAGAGCTTTCATCATATGGAATAGTTTCTCTTGACTTGCAGGAAAATAGTCTGATGTTTTACTCAGGTTATTGAAGACACACTAGCCAGGTTATGGGTCTGGTACAAAATTTGACAGAGAGGAAAATGTTCAAAGTAGGAATTCAGTTTTTAATTCAATCATTCATTAGTTCATAGCATATGATAAAACAAAGATAAAGTGGTGAAGCTCAGTGGATGCTAATGGGATTCGTTTCTTTTGTTTTTCACTTCCAAATTTTAAAATGGACAGCATCCCCATGGTTGTAAAAAGGGAGCATAATTAATGCATCTCAATTTATTCAGTTTAATTTTATGACCCTCTGTGTTCAGGTCTTATTATTTTATTGTAGACATTTATGGCCCAAGCTCCTAAAGACTAGGATTCATTCACTTCTTTGTTTATTCTGTAAATATTTATAGAATGCCTACTGTATTCTTAACACTATGGACAAGGTTAAGGTTACAGTGGGTGATGAAAGGCAGATATCCTTGCTCCAAAGGTGGTAACTCGGAACCAGTGGGATAAGTCATGGGAGCATCTCAGTTAAGACAATTAATGCCAGAAATTAAAATTCCAAAAAGAAACGAAGCACACACCTTGCCATGATGATTAACAGTAAAACAATATGTAGGTATAGACAGTTTGTAAAGAATTAATCACATAAAAAACGATACTGTGAACAATAATCATAAGGTATAATAAGACAAATGTTTAACTCAGATTATCTAATTTCTGTATGCTTAAATCCAGCTTGTGTATCAATTTTCCATATGTTTTATTTCTTTATTTCTCCCTTTCCTTTCTGATTACCTTGCCTTATGGAAATACACATACTGATGAACCCAAATGATCCTGTTTTACCAATTTTTTGCAAACTGCCACTTTAATCCTCTTCCATAACCTTTTCAATTTATCTTTCATGTTTCCTAATTAATAAAATATAGGGGACAGGTTTATTAGTACATAGTTCCTGAAAGTTTAAGAGACTGTAATATGATAAAAATAACTTTTTTCTAACTTTATTGTTTGAATCCAGTTTCCCTACTTAATCCAGTAGTCAGCAGGCCCATTATTGGGGTGCGGGAGGCTTATGCATACATTTATTTTCTAACAACTTCAGAGGAGTCCATTTCAAACTAAAAATAGTAGGGCTCTCCGGAAGTCATGCTCCTTTTACAATATCAGCCAAAATGCCTTCCCCTAGAAACCTCTACCTAGCTTTTTCTGTATCACATTCTTGTCAGTGTTTCTCTTTCACAAATTAAAAAATAAAAAGGATATGGAACACAATTCAATCAGGTCAGTTTCTTTTCTTTTTCTTTCTGTTTTTTAGGGTTCACTATGTGGTAGATGAGAAAGTTCAGGGGAAATGAGATTTACAAGACACACCTCCCCTCCGACGGTCCCCAGGAGGAAACGTCACAGGAGTGACTATCTTCTGTGAAAGGGCGTTACAATTCTCTGGGAAAAATATGTTACACCAGTGGGTCCCTGTTCATAAGACGTGATCCCCACTCGTTAGTGGAAATCATTCAAGCCCAGTGAAGATTTTTTGTTAACAAATATCCTATAGAAACTTAAAAGAAAATCTGTTTCTCGGTAGTCTCAAGGGAAATGTCATTTCTTGTTCATCTCCTCAGAACTTATTTTGGCCATGACATAGAAACTTAGAACATGTGCATTTTGATTTGTTTTGTTTATTTTTAAGTTTCTTTCCCATTTAAGTGTGAGATATCAAAACTAGAAAGGTAAAAAAATAGGTGAAGGTAGAAGAGGAGGAAAAGAGGGAACATACTAGAAGAACAAGTGGTTCCAACTGACTTCAAATTGTCACACAACATTTATAAGTGGTAGGTGGTGGGGGGCGCCTGTCTGAGTGACACTGAATTCAGTTCCTATAGAAAAAGGCCTTTCAATCTTCAGTGAAAGGAAAGGGGACATGTCTGGTGCATTGGCCCTAGGAGGGCACGTTGGGACTTTGTCTCTGAGGAGAAGAGAGTTTGTGATGCCCCGTCTTGTGGTTCAGGCCACCAGCACTGCTCTGAAGTGACAGCAGAAGCAGCCAACAGGGGCCTGGTCACAGAAATGAGAGGGCATGAGCAGAGTCAGACCCTGTCACTGAGAAACCTGGAGATTTCGTTCATGGCAGAGCTGGGACAGGTACGCTGCAGGGTTCAGATGACCTGGTGTCATACAAAAAGCTACTAAGGACACTCTAATTTGACAATTGATTTAAGGGGAACAATTTCTTCCCACAAGATGGATATCCTAGTGATGTATGTGTATGTGTGTATATAACTTCATATATATATATATATATGTAACATATGTATATATAATATGCATATACGTAAGAAGATTGTCTTTCCAAGTGCTAAATTCAATAGCACAAATTAGTTATTGGTTAATGAAATAGCCAGCTGTCATTTTGACACTATTACTTTGGTGGATGCCAAATAAACTTGTCATCCTCTCTTCCTTATATGTCTTAGGCATCTCTATGTGGACTTGAGATTCTCCCTTTCAGAGAAGGGACAAGCATAGTGTGAACTCTTGTCTATGCTATTCTTAGAATGACAGAATGGAGACCCTGTGTTAAAGGCAACATCGTAGACAATACATTGATATTTTATATGTACTATTTAGTAATCCACAATAAGGATCTGTTGGATCCTTATTTACTCTTGTTATTGCAATTATCTAAAAGAACATAAACCTTTAGTCTTTTAGACCATGAAAGCTGCATAATAAATTATTTTCCCATTTAACAGTAAGTGAAAGATGAATATACTTTTGAAATAATCATAGACCAGCAATTCTCACATCACTAACTTCTGAAAGTTGCTCCAGAAAGAGGGGACTTCACCATTCTTACTTAAACTGGCCACTTTTGCTACCTCGAATTAGTAATCAAGAGAGTGGGACCATTCCTGGAGATACCGTGTAATTCTTGCACTTGGGAAAACAAAACACAACTGAAAGGGTTTCAGTGCCTCTGCCCAGACTGTGATTTTCTCTAGCACACCTCCTCATTCGTAGCTGGAGTTTTCCAAAGGCGAACCGCATTTGGAAAGCTGGTGACCCATTTACTTTTATATATGGGTATACAAGTCCCCACAGAACTGTTATGTTTAACTGTTATTGCAGATTGCGTTTTACAGTTGCCCAAGGTTGTGTTAAAGAGGGTGTTTTTGCTCTTTGACTTGAGAATGTTATCTGAAATGTTATTTTACTGATTCACAAATGCCTCACAAGCTGAGAGTTTTACTATCCATGTCACCAATAAACCATATTCTTTATCAAACTTCATTATAGGTTCAAGTCTTGGGCCAGGGATCTGGCTAAGACTGAGGCAGGAGAAATATCTATTAAATGACTTTGTTTTTGTAACCTTGAGTTATATGCTATATGGTAACTTACTCCTTTTATTTGACAAACTCCTGTAAGTTGTCCAAACAAAAATCTCAGTTTTTGTGAGGTTAAAAATGTAGAGATTTAACTCTTTCTCTTACAAGTTTGGATCAGAGAGGCCAAACTGTAAAAATAAACTACTTGCCAACTATTTATCATCTATGTATGTGTATCTGCATCTATTTCCTCTCAAATTCACCTAACAAAGAAAAGACAATCATGGCATATATTAATATACACTTCTTCTATGTGTATAGAGTTCTTGATGATTTACATAGAGCTTTGCAATATACTGCCCCAGAGATAAATCTAACAATTCTGAGAAATGAATAAGGCCTAAACCTTTACCATTATTTTACACTTGATGAAAAGGAAAGATTCTTGGAGAACGATAACTATTCTGTAGACAGTATATTAGTAATGACGGAGCAGTAGGTCAAACACTGTCCTTCATCAGAAATGTTTTACATCCGTAAGCTGTGGATACAACCGTGATGACAAACATAGCCTCTGTCTTTTGGTGTACCCTTAAGAAGAAGTTTTGAGATAAACTTGGCACAGAATCAAGGTAAAGTTTATAATTCCTGCAACTCTATTTTATGAAATTTCATCAGGAACCGAAGCACACTTCTTTTACAGGAGAAGTGCTTTCGATCACACTGAGTACGTACTGTAGAGCAGTTCTTGAGTTACGTGTTGTGTGGGTATATGGTACCCTACTCCCTTTTATTTGACAAATTCTTGTCCAAATCAAAATCTCAAATTTTGTGAAGTTAAAAATGTAGAGATTTGACTCATTCTCTTATAAGTTTGGATCAGAGAGATCAAACTGTAAAAAGAAACTGCTTACCAACTATTTATCTCCTATGTTATGTATGTGTCTATGAAGCTACTGTCCAGTATCCCTCCCTTCCCCATGGTCACGTGTTCTGAGGCTCCAGTTGCTGCTTGTTAGCATTGCTTCCCAAATGCTCTTTATGTGCTGGTATACAGAGAAAGCGATGTTTATGTAACATACAGGAATAAATAGAGGACATTGAATATGGGGCTTGGTGAAGAAATTCAATCTTTCTATTTTAGATAAGCAAAAGAAACACAAAATAAAAGGAATATAGGAGATATTAAATTTTAAAATTTTATAAAAATTCCAATAAGATAGTCTCCAAATTTTAAATAAAAACTTGAATTTGCTCCTATGGGCAGATTACTTTTTCTTTTTTTCAGATTTAACCCGATAATTGTTCAAGATATTGAGTGATTACTCCAGAGTTTTTAAATTTCTTACTTTATTTAAGTAGAGTTCACATACAATATTATGTCAGTTTTGTGTGTACAGCACAGTTATTCAGTATCTCTATGCCTTATGAAGTGATTACCATGATGATTCCAGTAACGTGTTATTATACAAAGTTATTAAGACAGTCTTGACTATATTCTATATGATGTACATTTCATCCCTGTGATTTATTTATTTTATAACTGGAAATGTGTACTTCTTAACTCCTTTCAGCTTTGCATCCACCTCTTCTACTTTATTTGCTTCTGGCAACCATGAGTTTGCTTTCTATGTCTAAGAGTCTGTTTTGTTTACTTCCTTGTTTGTTTTGACCTTCAGATTTCACATGTAAGTGAAGTCAGGCAATATTTGGTTTTCTCTGCCTGACTTATTTCACTTAGCACCATACCCTCTGGGTCCATTTATGTTGTTGCAAATGGCAAGGTTTTTGTATGGATAATATTCCATTGTATGTATGTACCACATTTGTTTATCTGTCTGACAAGAGACACCAAGGTTGCTTATATACCTTGGCTATTGTAAATAATGATGCAGTGAGCATAGGTATAGGCATCTTTTCAGATTAGTGTTTTCAGTTTCTTTGATTTAATGCTCAGTAATGGAGTTTCTGGGTCTTATGGTAGTTCTATCTCCATGTTTTTTTTTTTATTTCTTTTAACTGTTTTCTTCAATTGGAAATTTTGTTTACACATGTAGGTGGTACCAAATGGCAAAAGATAATTTATTATATTTTGTGCAATTGAAATAAGTTTATCTGTAAACATTAATAAGATTTCTAGCATTCAGTTACTAAATTGTACTACAAATCTGTAATCTTTCTTTAAATCTATAACTTTCTTTTATGTTTTTAACAAATAAAATATTGATATTTCTGGTGCTAAAAATGGATTTGAAATACAAAGATGTTCATATCATTAATTTCAAAATATTGATATGATAATTCCATTAATTTGGATAATTATTTTGTATGATTCAAATTAAAAGAATAAATAATATCAGTGAATATTTTAACCATACTATCATAAAATTAAATTTTGCTTAAAATACATGAACTATATCAACACATGGAAATGTATTTCATGCAGTTCTTGTAATTAAAAATATGTTTATTAAATGTGTTAAACTATTTTACTCTAATTAGCTGCTTTGGGAAACCAATAATTATTAATTAACAATCTGTAGAATGATAATTATTCACAACAGTCAGAGACAAATTTAAAACAATTTTTCTTAGCTTATAGACTTTTGACAACATATTTTGCACAGCAAAAATGCTTCCTATGAAAGAAAAGATAGTGCTCTTCTTACCCTCATTCTTTGCAAGAAATATAGGGACCTGAATTTGTAGAATCATCATCTTTTAACATCATTCAATGTAGATCTGAATATACAGGTAGACCATGATCTAGAAGTCTTCTCTGTGAATCAGACAATGCATTATGTAAACCCAAGACTTTTCAGAATAAATATTAATTAATACATCCATATAATGTATCTTTCAAAACAAGATACTACTACATGTAAATGAGTGTTATTAATAACTAAACAATGG
The DNA here is from genome assembly GCA_004026765.1 of Micronycteris hirsuta. Classification (NCBI taxonomy): domain Eukaryota; kingdom Metazoa; phylum Chordata; class Mammalia; order Chiroptera; family Phyllostomidae; genus Micronycteris; species Micronycteris hirsuta. Next base: position 107,320 of record PVJI01002819.1, on the reverse strand, counting down.
CAAGAAGTGTAAACAAGAAATATCCTGGGTGAAATTAATATTAATTTACTAAAATGGCTAGTATTACTAATATTAATTTACTTAAACATCATAACAGCCTTCGATGTAGGAGATACTGTCCTCTCCATTTCAAAAACAGGGGTGTATTAAGGCAGGGCATCTAGGTAGTGCGCTGTAGATCAAACAACAGATAAATGTGAGAGCCAAAGTTTGTCCCAGGCAATGCTGAGATTTGGGGGCATTGATATAGGTCCTGTTGATGGCACTTGACTTTATATCCCTGCTTCTGTGCATAGAGCACACGTGGTCATTTATTAAAATATTTATCCCCACTTGACTATGTGTCCTAAGTAGTTTGTTTTGATATTTCCTTGAAGAGAAGTATCATTCTTCAAAGCATGTCTTTTCATGGCCTCTAACCAGTGTATTTTTTTCATCTTCTGAGTTAGTATAATCTTTGCCTGATTGGACACATTAACAATCCATTATTCAAAATAGTATCTTTGTTAGTTTTTTGCTTCGTTGGTTCCCAACGCTAGCATGGAACAGTAGTTTATGCAAGGGGGTAACGTCAGCCACACCGTGAGGTGTGAAACATTTTGGATTTTGCAAGTATTTGTGTGATTTCTGCGTGCAGCTACTTCAGTATGATCTCATACTGCTGAAACTAATCTCACGAGGGCAATTTGTTTCTTATTTCGTACTTGCAGACACTAAAAGAGTGAAAAACTCTTTTCTGCCCCATATAGATATTTTGTTTAGCAAGGTGTCAGTGGAGTTAATAGTAATATTGTTTGGTTTTAAAATATAACTAAAAAGCAAAAGTTTTAGGCTTAGGTAGAGAATTACAGGGAAACATAAATGCAAATATATGATAACCCCCATTATTATCTAATTAATAATGAAGTTTGGAGGCTATTTTATATATTTATTTGTATTAAATACTTTTATAGCTTCAATCAAATAGTTGCTCATCCTGGGACCAAAATAAGTATTTATGATAATAGTATCCATAAATATGTTTACATAAGGGAGTTATTGGCCTTTATGGCCTCAGAACACTGATATTTCAATGTATGTATGTGAAGACGCCTTTGGTACTTCACATCCTGTGGCACTTTTGAGTTCAGCCACAGTTGCAAGGGACCGTGCTATGTGGAACCAAGACATAATTCCCTCAGGCAGGGTTGCTCCTCAAGCACAACAGGTTATGTTTTTGTGCTCTGCTCCAGGTCCTCCTACACAACCAAGAAAATCACCTAAATCAAGTCTAAATCCAACTGAACGCACAAGAAATTTAAAACCAGCCCAGGGTCACCTGCCACCAGTGGCCAAGTGCCACTGAGTGGAGAGGTGCCCCAGTCACCCTGTTCTGGGCAGACAGGTATAAGAAACCTCCTGTGGGCTTCCAGATGGTCACAGAGGAGCCGCATCCTGTAGCCCATGGAGGCGATAGGGACAACACAATTCCACGTTGGCTTGTCTCTGCCCTTCCTCTGTCGACTCCCTCATTCCTGACCTTTCGAATCATCCCTGACCATCCCAGTGGTACAGTCCTTAATTCAAACACTGCTTTTTAAGGGTATCAAAAAGAGCTAATATAAAGTAGATAATTTTAAGAATACTTTAAATTAATTTGCATTAACTGTTTTAAAGCATTAAGTATGGGGTAAACAAAATATAATGTTGAAATACTGTTTCCAATTAAATTTTTAGAAAATGTAAAAAATAAAAATGTGATTTGTATGCATACATAATCAAAATGTACTAATCTGTTTCTGAATTCTGAAATATTTAAATTCTATTCATTGAGTGTTTATTTCCTTATTTAGACAGGCAAAGGAAATGTTTGTTTTGGACTATGCTTTTCTGTCTAATTAATTTCTGAAACTCTGCCATTATTTCTAGTAATTATTTTGTAGATTTGGGGGATTTTTTAAATGTAAAATCATAATTTGGAAATACAAAGTCTGTTAATACACAGACTTTGTATTTCTGATACAATTACTGATGCAATGACTGATTTTTTAGTATTAAGCATTTTAAGTATTTTTTTATATTCTAAACTAGATATCAAGCTCATTGAAGACATATGCCATGCCTTCAATTATATGTGTATCATTTTCTCATAATACATAGAAAAACACACTTTATACTTATAGTAGAAGAAAAATGTGGTAATCATATACATGTAACAGTTTTCTATTCCCAGCAGGGTAAAGTACAAGATCTATGCCTTAGAATTCTAAAGGGTCCATTATTTGCCTCCAAACTACTTTTCTGTAACAGATAACATGTGTTTCAAGTAAATTTAACTGTGCACGATTACACAATTCTGTCTTTAAATTTTAAATTGTGCCTTTAAATTTCACTTGTATGTCTTTCTCTGCAGGTGGTTGAAATCTGTTTGAAGAAAACATAGACAAAACAACAGACTATTGTTGTTTTGATTACACAAGGTCAGGCACAAATAATGCCCCTCTTTATTACAGAATCTTTTATTACAAGATCATAAGCATGTAATCTGTAACAAACCAGTATCACATTCAAGCACACCATATGACATTTTAGGTGAAGTGTCCAAATTAAAACTATAAATTAGTATGCCCATATTATTACCCTAGCAACCACACTCAAGCAGGCATTACCTTTGCTGGACCCTGTATTTCAGTTATTTGATTATATTTGTTTTTAATATGAACCATATTAATAAATATCTGGTTACCTCTCTTTTTAAAAGATTATATTTATTTATATTTAGAGAGAGGGAGAGAAACACCAATGTGTGTTTATCTCTCGAGTGCCCCCTACTGGAGATCTGACCTACAACCCAGGCATGTGCCCTGACTGGGAATCCAACCAGTGACCCTTTGATTCAAAGGCTGGTGCTCAATCCACTGAGCTACACTAGCCAGGGCTGTTGATCTCTTTTTTATCTTTCTTCACTTATATCTTAATGTTATACATTTCAATGATGTTTACTTCTATGCATTTGTAATAATGCTAAAATAATAAAAGTGATGTGGAAGAGGGTAATAACCAGTATATCTTCAGCCCAGAAGGCCAATACTAATATCTTTAGTGACATCATCTCTCCATCTAACAATGTATGTATCTATGCATCTATCTCTCTATCCTACCATCTATCTATGTTTTAATTTGAATAGAAAGTAGGTAACGTAAGTGAAGGATATATAGTTGGAGACCCCTATTTCTAAGAAATTTTCAGTGTTAAGAGTATTTACATGCAGAAAATAAGTCTATAAAAGAAAACTAGATACCAGATAAATATTCAAGGAGTAGTAACTCTAGTTATTTTATCTCTGTGAAAAGAAGATATATAGCATAAACATTTATTTCAACAAATACTGAGTTGGGATTTTTTTATTTTTATTTTTGACCTTTTATTACTGGTTCTTTCTGCTATTATTATCACATTTGGTTTCAAATATGATTGCTTTAACAGTTTAAAATGTCAACATTCCTGACTTCAAGATTTAATATTTTACTATTATCACCTCACTCCCTAGTTAAATTTCCTGGTAATTAGATAAAATTTATATTTATAATAAACAAAATAATGTGAGACTATTAACCTGCACAAATATCACAATTTTGGTTTGTATTGATGATGGCTATAGGTAGGCACAACCGGCATTTGAAGATTTGTTTTATAATTAATACTTAGGAGTTAAAATGATTCGCTAAATTGTTGTAAGCTAAATATCTACAGCAATTTAAAACAATAACAACATGACCAGCTTTTTCCTGATGGTTTATATTTCGCAAATTTAATGGCATTTATTATCACCCATACCTTCTGACAATTTGTTCATCTTTATTTTGATAGTATCTCAATTTATGACTAAGGCTTAATTTGCTTAAAGGATGCTTATCTAATATGTTAGTTTTATGATTATAGAAAGATACAATTAAGTGTCTATTGCCTATTGTGTATATTTATGTGGTATTTTACTATGTATGAATTATAATTGAGACAGAGAAATGGAGTAAAGGTTAATTCTTTAATACCAATATAACACTAAAAACAACAAAAGTTTTATTGATATTGATCTATTGCAATACAAGCTTCCTGAGGTTATTCAACATGCCTGAGAAGGAACTTTTTAAAAAACAAATTGCCTTTCTTACTGTAATAGTTAAGTTTTATTTTAATTTTTAATATGAGAGAATCATCAAGAACATATGCAGAAAGGAAACTTAGAAGTATTTACTATTAAGGTTACCAGAAGCTTAATAAGAACAAATCTTTTAAAAAAACTTTTCTTACACTTAAAAATGTTTTCTCCATGCTGGAATTCAAGCTTGTCATTATTCCTCACTCACCAAATAAATAAAACATGACAGCTATAAAACCAGGTCAAAATAAAGTTTCAAAATACTTTGAGAAAGTTAGGGACTTAAAATATCTTAAGAGTAAAACAATGTGTAAATTAGCATATTAAATTTTGAATAACATCATAAAGATTAAGAAAAACAAGAAATCCCCATAACCTTCTAAATAACCAATATACAAATTTTAAACTACAAACATCAAAACTTTAATCTTATTTATGCCTTAAAATTTATCCTATGTGTGTGAGTATTGCGAAGGAAGGCAAGAAGTATAAAGATGGGAGGAAGAAGGAAGGCTCGTTCAGGCATGAAGTTCCCATAATGCATCTCAGGTAAAAAGTATGGGGGTCCCCTATTATTAAACAAAGTGATGTAAGAAAGGAAGCTTCAAAAACGCTTAATTTCATCAAGCGACAACCCAATACATAAATTAAGAAAGGGCAATGGCACGTGGTCCTTTGTTGAATGTTCCAGGGAACAAGCTATTAAGAGTCCTAGACATGTACAAGCATTTCTGTCTTTGCACAGACACCTTCTTTACTTCCTTGTTGAGTAATGGAAAAGCTGGAGGTCAGAGTGCCACGTGTACGGAGGAATATTGTTCAGAAAGGCATCCTGAGTAAGAGAGACAGATTAAAGCCTTAGGAAACTATGCAGTTGGTAAGGAGACAAAGAAAAAGATCTAAACTTTAAATTTTAGTGACAATATATTTTTGTTTTAATTTGCTTTCTGAGCAGATCTTTGGCTTATCCAATCCATTCAACTGGAAATAGACACACACTGATACACATTTTAAAAAACAATCCTCGGAGGATTTAGCGGTGATTAAATAGATAGATTGATGTCTTGAGAGAGAAGGAGGGAAAACAAAAAGACATGTTAGAAGGGTAAAAAGTTCAGGCTCCTAAGAAGTCCAAGTTCCCAGTTTCTATTACATATTTTATTATTATTTTTTTTTCTTTGTGGGACTGTATTCAGGCACCTTATAACTTCAGCAGTTTGAAAAAAAAAAAAGAAAGATGTGAGCTGCAGTTAGAGAGGAACACCCCCTTATCTCATATACACCCCAAATTCAGCAGTGCTTCATAAAAATATCAGCCCTTAGATTTAAGAAGAATAACTTTAAGTTACCAAAAAAAAAAGTCTATTTCAGTGTGCCTGCTATTAAAATAATGATATCTCACTTGAGATAAATCAGGAAAACATTCCAAACTTTGTTATTACTATCTTTGTGACCCTTTTTCTCTTTGATCCAGATTGAAATCTTGGCACAGTGCTTATCGAAGACACTGACACCAAGAAAAACAAACTTGTTGTCACAGATGCTGCCTGTTTGCAATAAGCTGTGTTTCTTCCTGTATGATATCATGACATTTATATTTACCTTTATGCTCTGTAGCGACATTTAAATTTTCAGATTGTAGCTGCTTATAGTTTATTAATTTCAACTTCTTTAAACTTGGCAATTGGGATTCTTGAATACCATAACCATCACGAACATGGTTTAGAGTAGGAATCTGGATTATAAATATGACCATGCAGTTTTCCTCGAATTTGAAATGTCTTTGGAGGTCAACAAAAAGTTAGTTATAAGTTCATCGGCTTATATGAAGTATTTGCATTAGAATACACAGGAAGGCACATTCTTCTGTTGCTAGAAACTGGCCCACAGAAATGTTCCCACATTTATCAATGAAGGAACCCTGTAGCGTCAGTTGAAGCAAGTGAGAAAGTTATAAAGGATGGATCTTATCATATAGGTTCTAGTATTCACAGTTGGAGCGGAAATTCCACAGTGAATTCTTCCAATCGGTTTTCTACTTCTGTTTTCAGGAGAAATTTAATATGAGTAACTACTGCATGCACAAATAAAAAGTAATCATGCAGAGGGATTTTCTGTGTCTTTTAAACTTGAGGAAATTTTCTGGTGGGAGTTGAAAAGTTTTTTATTGCATCTAAATATGTTGCAATAAATACTTTTGCCACTAAATATGTGTGACATTCCATGGAAGCAAGTATATTTAGATTAATAGCTATAATCTCCAGTAAGAAAAATCCTAATATTAAGAAAATAAAAAGAGGTACTAATTCAGATACTAAGAGTTAAGTAATAGGCATCATTTACTTAAAAATAAATGTCATGTTGAAGGAGTTAGGAGAAAATTAATAGAATTATAAAGGTGTTTAAGAAGTTTGGTTTATATGACTGTACAGCATTAGAGGTAAGTTGTTCATATATCAAAATCACTAAGTGAAAGACAGTTAACATGATGTTACAAGTAATATTATTGCCCTGGCTGGTGTGGCTCTGTGGATTGAGCACCGGCCTATGAACCAAAGGGCCACTGGTTCAATTCTCAGTCAAGGCACATGCCTGCGTCGTGGCCCAGATACATACTTGGGGAGGTGTGAGAGGCAACCACACACTGATATTTCTCTCCCTCTCTCTCTCTCTCTCCCTTCCCCTCTCTCTAAAAATAAATAAAATCTTTTTAAAAAATAATGTTATTGAAGCTGACTATTGATTTGGGGAAAACTAGAAACAAAGAAAATACATGAATACAGACATCATTTAAGTGTGGGTTCAAGATTTAGGTGAAATCTATGAAGTTTTGCCTTACAAGTGGGTAAAGAAGGATGTGCTAGCAGCCACGCTTATTATATAATTAGATAGGGGGCTGTCCAAGGGAATGAAAGGCTCTGCCAGACAAATAGACCAGAAAGGTTGCCGGGAAGTCTGTGTGTGAGCAGTTCCCCCTCAGCCGTCAGTCTCTAGTATTCCGTTCTCCAACGGGGTATGTCCTTTGGTCAGAGGACAAAATAGGCTGCCCAGATGATGACTCCCTTCACTTTCCAGGCCATGTTAATTTTATTTTTATTTTTTTTAAATATTTTATTTATTTATTCCTAGAGAGAGGAAGGGAAGGAGAAAGAGAGAGAGAGAAGCATCAATGCGTGGTTACCTTTCACGTGGCCCCCACTGGGAACCTGACCCGCAACCCAGGCATGTGCCCTGACTGGGAATCAAACCTACGACCCTTTGGTTCGCAGGCCATGCTCAATCCACTGAGCTACACCAGCCAGGGCCAGGCCATGTTAATTTTCTTCTGTGCCCACAACTGTGCTTATCACATTTAGGTAATAAACTGATTGATATATAAGTCAAATTATTATAATTAGTTCATATGCTTACATAAAAATACCTTATGGATTATATATCGACTTTCTGGCTAATAATAATAATGGGTGGCATTTGTTATTAATGCTCTATGGCAGATGTGAATTTCTGTAACATCAATTATACTTCATGTTACAGAACAGACAGTGGGGCTGAATGATATGAAAGCTCCCCCTTTTTTCCCCCAGGGGTTCCTCCCCCTTACCAGGTTCACTTTGCCCACTGCCAGAGGAAAGATGTAAAAGGAAAGGAATTATTCTTTATTTGAAAGTTGTACAGACTAAAGTTCTTTAGAATATGCATAAATGCACACAGTCCTTCCCTCTCCCTCTGCCCCATCTGGGGTACCGTATCTCACGCAGGTTCCTGGCACCATCCATGTGGCAAAAAGGAGCACTTCCAAAGCCACCTGGTCCTGACTCCGCTCCAAGCTGCCTGGTCCCCACTCACCAAAACCGCGTGGTCCCAACAAGATGCCCAAGCCATGTGGTCCCCAAAAGAGACACCAAATGGCTGCCCCACCTGGGTTTAAATCCCAGCGCCAATCTTTCTCTGCAGCCTCATTTCCGGCTCCTCCCACAATTGGCCACAGCTGCCAGCATTCAGGGCAGGTGTGGCCTATTGGTGTGGAGCCAATTATCTCCAAGCTCTTCTGGACTCCATTACAAATCCCTCTTTGGGGGCCCCCTTCTTGGCTGCACCCTGTTACATTCAGACCAAACTAAAAATAAGTTAAAAATTTATAACAAAATGATAGCTAAAACAAAAAAGGCTAGTGAAAAAAAAAGCAAAGATGAAACAGTCAACAGAAGCAAAAGTTTCCATTCAAAAATAATACATACAAAAACTGAAAAATTGAAAAACTGCTGATAACCAATCAAGAAAAAAGGGAAAGGGAGCAAATAAATCATCTGATTGAAAAGATGCAACTGTGGGAGATGCAGCCATTTCAGACATATTAAGAGGTATTAGGATCAACATTCTGCAAAAAAATAACAAGAATAAGAGCTGGAGGTGGGATTTGAATGCAGGCATTCAGAGACCAAGGTCTCCACTGTTACAAAATTTTTGGACAATGAGAAGCATTTAGAACATTTATTTTCATAATTGCTAAAATATACCTCTAGAAAATTCTAAGCAATTAACGTTATATTCATTTAATAGTATGTGAAAAAAAGCTTGTCATTTATGGTACTCAGAAGAGTTTTATATATCCTAATGTGGAATAGTGAAATAGATGTTGATATATGCAGTTGTTATGACTAAGTTGCCAGTAAAATAGAATGTACAAAGTGTTTTTAGCATAGTGTGACATTTACATGACAATTCCAGTAGAAAAGTTCAGAACCGAAAAATGAACACACTACACCGTGTCAACTGTGCCACAAATATATCGGATGAGGGACGGGAAAGAAAATAATAACAGTATTTTTGTCTCGATGGATGCATATGAAGAAGATTATTAATTTTACTTCTCTGTATTCTCCATATATTAAACAATAGTATTTCATTACATATATTATTAAAACAAAATAAATATGCTGTCTCTTGGTATTGCTTTAAAAAATCATGAAATGTTCTCAGTTGCATGTTCTAACAGAGGGGGAAACACAGGAGAGAGGCCGCTTCTGGACCCACGAGCTAGCTGGACCACATTCAGGCTTAAGTCAGCTACACAGCCTCATTTTAGGACAGAGAAAACTGAGGTTCAGAGAACCCACCGGCACACAGAGATGATCTTCAGATAAAATTAGATAATGGACAAGAAAGGGCTTTAAAACCCAAATGCCCATAGAGATAAGGTGCTACTGCATTCTGGTAAATGAAAAACATGCCATTGAATGAGATCCTCGTGATCTAATGACCCAGAAAAATCAATAGCGTGCTATTTTAAGCTCTATCCTTGACTTATTCCCTACTCAAAGAGCAACTTCAGGAAGGGAAGTTAAGCTTCCTGTCCTTGACTTTCTCCTGTTGAATAACATTTGTAATGTTCTTTATTTCTGTGAAAAATGATTTGGGATGAATGCATTAAAGGGGTTCCGTTCAGAATGTTATTACTACCACAGAATGACATACTGCAGCTCACAAGATTTTAGGAAATGACATATCCAAATTGTCTAAAGTTTGAAACTCTAGCACTAAAGAGACATACAGTTCAATTCTTCACTTGGGCTCTACATGGTGATACTTAATGTGATTCTGTTACAAATCCAGAGCATATTGAGTTAGATATTAAAAGTAAAACTGAAAGGGTGAAAAATGGGGACGACGGTAATTGAACAGCAATAAGAAATGTTTTAAAAAAAGTAAAACTGAAAACTTTTATTCAGTTTAAAATGGTAAGTGCTACTATTTTGAAACTTAGACAAGTACAGAAAAACACTCTATAAAAGAAACTTAAGTCCTGGCAAAGGCACAGATAAGAGCAAATGTAGGAGACCCAGTTCACCTGTATTGAGGGCAGGGTTTTATTAACAAAAAGCAATGTCAATTGTCACAGCCGGTAGAATCTTTTGACTTTTTACTGCTTATGATCTTCTACCGTGATCAGACCCCAAGCCAGACAATAAGGAGCATTTTTTTTTTTAAGACACAATATCTATTAATTCCAATGACTTTAAAAAAATAAAGCAGGCAATGAGCCCTGGCTTGTGTGGCTCAGTGAATTGAGCGTCCACTTGCAAACCAAAAGGTCTCCGGTTCAATTCCCTGTCAGGGCACACACCTGGGTTGTGAGCCAGGTCCCCAGTTAAGGGCAAGCAAGAGGCAACCAATCGATGTTTCTCTCCCTCTCTTCTCCTCTCTCTGAAAATAAACAAATAAAATATTTTTAAATAATGTAAGCAGACAATGAAAGCAAGTATATAGCCCTATTTCATGGTTCATCTTTTGTGATTCGCTTTCCTATGTTAAAACTATAATCACTCTTTAGTTGGTGGCAATTATTGTTCACATTGCTTGGGGTTTGTTGTGCTCCTGGTTTTGTCCAGTTTGTCTCTGTGACTATTAAGGTAACACGTGAACAGTTTGCTATAGATATAGTGAAAAGTAGTTGTTAAAACAGTATTAGGAAAGGTCAAAGTATATTCTATAAGAGAACGAAACTTTAATGTCCCTTGAACACCATAAAACTCGATTGTTTTTAGAGAATGTGTACATTTTATCGCCTTTACTGGTAAGGGGGAAAAAAAGACAGATGGCACAGAAATGGAACCTAGGAAAATTGCTTACAGTGAAACCAATTTTAATACCCTTGCTAATAAAGTTCTCTCTATACATATGGGCTGATTCTTCCAGGGGAAAAAAAAAAAAGAGAGTAATTCTTCATTTTGTCTAGGGATTTTAACTCTTTCAATGCCCTGGGGCACTGTATGGCACGTTAAATTATACTAAATAGCCTGAAAGAATGAACACTCTTTCCAAGTCAAGTCTTTTATTTCTTTCTGCTGGGTAACATCAGGCCATGGATCATAGGAGAAGGTCCAACCAGCTCCCGAAAGGCGCTTTCCCTTATGTCAGAGCTAGCCAGGTGTGATGGTTTCCTTTCTTCAACTCCAATAAACTTTATAAGACTTATTCAACATCACTCAGCTAAATCATATAATGGCAAATTTACAACCCAATGGAACTAAATGATCTAGTTGGTTGTCTCTATGGCTTGCTAATTAAATATTAAAAGTAAAATCAGCTAACCCAACACGCATCTAAAATCGTGCCAATTTACGCTACCTTTATCATCCTCAAACAAGAGACACAATTCATGCCACACCGTATTTCCCTTAATTATATCTTTCCCCAACTGGTCTTGTAAAATGGGGGAGCCAGCCGAGCTTTTTATCTCACCTCAGGGGGTCGAGAGAATAGGAAACCTGTCACTAATTCCTTTCACCGCACAGGCAAAACTCCTTCACCCAATTAACTCAGACCAGGTGCACCCTCCAGTGAGTCTGAGGAATGCACACAGCTCAAAAGTCCTGCTTCCATCTTGGCAGAAAGGGAGCCCAGCCTGCACCTGATTAGCAAGCTTTGCTGGGGCTGCAAAAACTTGATAAATGGATATATATTTTTCCCCCACAAAATCTGGGAAAGATCATGGATGCTGCATGTAAATAATGACTGCCCCAGCCATCCAATATCTGGAGCACCTTGTGCATGAGCAGACCCATCCATTATAGGAATCAGTTTATCTACACAGACAAGCGGCAGCCACTGATGCAAATCAGCAACAATGAACTTGCTAAGTTAGCATTTTTACCCAAGTTGACCTCGACATAGTCCAAGGATGTATTTAGGGTGCATGACTAATTGTCTTGAATTTTTATGAATTAAAATACATGCATTAAGATAAAATTAAAGGTCAAAATCAGCAGCATGAGGGAAGAGAACAAAATTTTTAATTTAGAAAGTAGGAATGGCCATCTTAAGTATCAAATTATGCCAAAGGCAGCAATAGGTAGTAGTCATGGAGGATGCTAGAGTTTTAAAAATCTGGGTTGGAAACCCTGACTGAGTTATAACCTTACCAGTTGGATATATTTGCATAAATTACTTAATATCAGCCTCCATTTTTCCCATCTGGAAATGGGAAAATAAATGATAATATCTACTTTATTGAGTTGTAGTGAAGATTAAATGACATAATGTAATCAGGGTTTATAAGACTGGCAGGCACACAGTATGCACTAGTAATTGTATGCTCTTATGATTATTGAAGACATTTACTTAGTGAAAGCAGCTAAATAATCAAATGAAAAATATTTTCTTACCCAAAAGGCAAGTCTATTAAAATGAGAAGTGCATTGCCTAATAATTTGACACTAACTGGCTGGATCCAGGAAATTAAAAGGGAATGGTTTAGAGCTGTGATTTTTTAACGTGTACTTAGCTGGGGCCTAAAGCGGTTTTTTGAAGGTGACTTGGCATCCTTGCCGGGGGAGGGAGAGAGGCGTAGTGGGTGTTGAGCCGACAAAGTATTTCACCCTCACTCCAATCAGGGAGCACATTTCTTTTGATTTTTTTTAACTAAAAATATATTTTATTGTATTTTTTCCATTACCATTTATTCCCCTTATACACCCCTTCCCTCACAATCACCATGCTGTCGTCCATGTCCATGAGTCCTTTTTCCTTTTGGCTAGATCCTCCCACCCCACCCCCAAGCCCACCTTGGAATTTATCATACAAATTTATTTGAAATGGTAAAACTAAAAGTTTTCAAACACACCTGTTAGTGTAACATGAAGGCAACTTCTTCAGAGATTGTATGTGCCTTTCTCTTGGGTTATCGCCCCAATCCATCTTATGTAAACATTGAAAACACCCCCACCAGGAGGGCTAATATTAAGTGTTAATAAATCAGCACTCACATGACTTTCGATCCACTGGATTTCTCTAGTTTCTAGCAGGAATTACGTACTACCAAGGGCTGGGAAAATCCGAATGGATTGCAAGGCCCATGAAAAGCAGTAAAGAGTTCCTTCGTTTCTGAACCACCTGGCAACCATCAAAATGCTCTTTGTATCTGTGACTCTCTTTCATTCTGCTTGTTTGTTTATTTTTCTTTATTCTTTCATTGTATTTTTAGATTCAATTGTTGATAGTACATATGTATTGCTATTTATTGTTCATATTTTTGATCTTCTTCTTAAATACTCTTTATCATTTCACATAATGCTGGTTTGATGGTGATGTGCTCCTTTAGCTTTTTGTTATCTGGGGAGCTCTTGAGCTGTTCTTCAATTTTAAATGATAGATTTGCTGGGTAGAGTAATCTTAGTTGTGGGTCTTTGCTTTTCATCATTTTGAATATTTCTTGCTTATCCCTTCTAGCCTAAGATTTTTTTTTTTTTTATTTTTGAGAAATCAGCTGACAGTCTTATAGGGTCTCCCTTATAGGTAACTAAATGGTTTTCTCTTGCTGCTTTTATGATTCTTTGTCTTTAACCTTTGGCATTTTAATTATGATGTGTTTGGGGGTGGGCCCCTTTGGGTAGAAATCGGTAGTTGCAGAAGAGTCATGGAGTTGTGAAGTACAGCATAGGAAATAGAGTAGCCAAAGAATATATATACATAACACGTGGGAATGGAAAGTGCTGTGTAGATTCCTGAGGGAGTGGGGGGCGGAGCTGGGTGTAGGGGGCAAAGGGGGAAAAAGTGAGAGAACTGTAATAGCATAATCAATAAAATACAATTAAAAAAAAAGAAAAAAGAAAGAAAAGCACTAGTGAGGAGTGCCTGCTCTTTGCCGGTGGGGTCTGGAAGAAGCTTAAACCAATCCTAACAAATCAGTCATTAGAAAATCAGAAGAGCCTGTAATTCCTTATAAAAGCATGTGTCCAGGGGTTTGTTAAAATCCTCATTTCCAATGTACAGTTTTGCAAGAGGGTTTTAAGATCTCATCAGTGGAGTAAACCCACATAATACCACATAAGCTTTGCTTTTCTTTATGAAAATCCCTCTTTCTATTTTAGTGTCATCTGCTCATTGTCTCTGTGACTTTGACGCTGCTCTCTAAGAATTATAGTGCATCTGAATTGATTTGTGCTGTTCCTGGAGGAGTCTCACATTCAGACAGTTGGTATGAACACATGTTGAGTTCAGGTTTACAGTGAAGGTTTCAAATCAGATTTGGACAATGTAGGTTCAAAACCATACACTATACCCTCCCAAATAACTCCTGAGCAGATATTAATAAAAGCTCCCTCCATGGCTTTTCTCAGCCTGAAATAATCCAAGTAGTACAATCCAGCAACCAAAAGTACTTTAAAAAGAATTCCTGCCTTTAGCTAGACATTCCAAAGAACTGTGAAAAAGGATTTGAATTGTAGCCTGCAGCAACATCATTGAGGGTTTTTCTCCTTTCCTTAATTCTTTTCTACTACTTCTTTGATCTTTGATGTGTCTCATTTGTCAATCCCCCCTCACCCCTGCCTCACCCCACTCTCTACTGCAGACCTTGAAGTGTCAGGTCACATCGCCTTTCCTGCGATCGACAGAACTGAGCACCTTTTCTTTCTTCACATACTAACAAATTAAAAATGGACATTCTCAAGGAGCCTATAATATATTTGTACTAACAGTTTATTTTGTGCTTTCCCAGAAAGGTATTCCTTTTTGACATGTGTAGATTTTGCAGATAAAGAGCTGAACTGTATAATCAAATGCTTTGGAGGGAAGTCATAATGTTGAAAGAGTTTTAATAAAACCTGATTGAAAGCATTTTTCATCTGTATATTTCTTATATCGTTTCTTAAAACAGCCCCATCCTGGGTCTCTTCTTTGTATTCATTTTCCACGCTAGTATATCATACTCCTATTTCCTATTCCAAAAAAAGCAGTAATGCATAATTTTATGCCATTTTACAGCCTTGAACCTGTACTCCAAAAATTGGCGAAATTTTAGAGACTATTAAACAATTTTTGCCAATTTGGGTGTATAAAAAATTATTCTTTTCCTAGACTTGATTTTTCCCCACAAGAAGTGGTTTTTAAACATATTTCATTAATGTGCAACTATTTTTAAGCATAACTTTTCCAATGATTTTTCCCCTAATAAATCAAGGGGAAAATGAAATTAATAAAAGAGTACTTTTTGAAATAGTCCAAGTCACATATGTGAGTTTCCTCAATAAAATTTAAAATGTTTTTCTTTAATGTCCACTGCTGCAATAAGCACTTAGTAGAACAAAGCAAACCCTTGTGGATACAGAATTAAGTATCTGTGCATATAATAATGAGTGAAGATGGAGAATTTTTGGAGTCTAGTTCTTGCTTACCCTATTACCCAACTGAATTACTTTGTAATGAAATGTGTGTAACATTTTGAGTTAACTTTATTTTCTGGATTTTACTGTAAAAACTGAGATAATACTTGTCATTTCTACTAAACGGGATTACCATCAGGCTCAATAGGAATTATTTAAAATAGAGGAATAAAAGATAGTACTTGAGTATAGTTGTATGTCAGATATATAGAGTATGTCCAGATATCTGGTAATTTTATCTCTATGTCCAGATATAATTGGACCTGTGTGTGTTTATACACACATATATTCACTTAAAATAGTTAATACACATTTTAAAATCTAAAATAAAATTTATTTGGATATAAGCTTTCGTAGGGAAAAGTAATCAAAGTAAACCCAATATTTCTCTATACCCGTCCTGTCTAAAATGGCAGCCACTATTTACGTCTGGCTATTGAATATTTGAATATTATTTTTTATTTAACTTTTAATAAGATTTTATTTATTTTTAGAGAGAGGGGAAGGGAGGGAGAAAGAAAGGGAAACATCAATGTGTGGTTGCCTCTCGTGCGCCCTCAACTGGGGACCTGGTCCTACAACCCAGGCTGGTGCCCTGCCGGCAGATTGAATCAATGATCCTTTGGTTTGCAAGCCAGCACTAAATCCACTCAGCCACACCAGCCAGAGCTTTTTATTTAATTTTAATTAAATATAAAGATAACATCTCAGTTAATAGAAAACTTTTCAGGGTGTCTAGAATGACTTGGATATGTGAATCTGCTTTTGAACTGTAAATTTTGTAAAGTGTAAATTCAAATCAATAATTCTGATGAAAATTTTACACCTAAATTGAGATGGGCTGGAATAAAAACATATTCACTATACTTTTAAGACTATCATCTAAAAATATAAATTAAAATATCTTATTAATGATTTTATATTGTTTGCAAGCTGAAGTGATAATATTTGGCTATATTGGGTTAAGTAAATGTTTCCTTAAAATTACTTTCACATTTATTTATTAATGTACTTTTTAAATGTTGCTACTAAAAAAATTTAAATTAACTATGTGGCTTTCATTACATTTCTTCTCAACAGAATTGCTATATATTATCAAATGAAATAAAGTGGAAATGCACATAAAATTCAGGCTTTAATTCCAGAAAGAGACAGCATGGAGCCTGAGGGGGTGTATAAAAAAATAAAGGCAAATTATTGCTTTTTGTATTATTTTTAAGAAAGCCTATGCAGATCTGTAGAGACTTCTTGATATCACAAGCATTGATAACACAATTTAGGTGATGTGGGTTGTTTTTATTGTATTGATCTTAGATTAATAACTAAATTTAAAAAAGGGTGAATTAGAATGCCCCCAACATCCATAAAATACATTAAGGTGGTATAGTCATAATAGTAAAACTGATTTCTTAAAATCATAATGATTTATATTCTCTTCTCTTTGAAATATATGCATTCTAAACACCATTCCAAGATAAAATTGACTATTTGAGTGGCATTTTCCAATATAGCTAGTTAATTTATTTTTTCAAAAAATATTTATTTGCAAGCAACAGCCCTTGGTGTTGGGATAGAATAATAAAGAAGAAATATTTAAGCTCGATGTCCAAATGGATTTACTATAGACCAAAAGTAATGAAAATAACTACGTATGATTTAATAAATATAAATAAAATATATTAAGTAAATTTAAGCAAAGAAGTAATGAAATTCAGGAGAAGATTTTGTTAATCATTGAAGGGTGGACACCTCGTTGGATTGATTTAACCAAAGAGAGAAAAATATGTGAGAAATTATAGGCGTTGAATCAGGGTAGGTCTCTCTGAAAATTTGACAACAAAGAGTTCTGTGAATAGGTGAAATACCTGAGCAAAGATAAGGGGATATTATAGTATTTTTTAAGGATGTGACTTTCTAGAAAGAGTCTTTAAAAACATGGGAATAGCTCTGACTGATGTAGCTCAGTTGGTTGGGTGTTATCCTCAGGGTTAGATGTTACCGGTTCGAATCCCAGTCAGAGCACATGCCTGGATTCAGCCCCTGGTTGGGATGCCTTTGAAAGAAAACTGCTCAGTGTGTCTCTCTGACATCAATGTTTCTCTCCATCTCTTTCTCTTTCACTTCCTGTCTCTAAAAATAAATAAATACAATCTTTAAAAAGCATGAGAGTAATCAGTAGAAAGTAAAGAAGCAATGATGTATGGAAGTAAGGAAATAACCAAAGCAGCAGTTTCTTAGAATCTGCAGTACCAGCAGAGACATGAATTTTTACAATAAGAGGGACACCATGTATTACAAATGAAAGGAAGCAAAGTGGACTTGAGTGTGAATAGTAATAAGAGAAAGGAGTTTCCATTTAATGAACATGATTTAAAAATATGAAGCAAGATTATCTGCAAACACCTTGAGGGCTTAAGCAGATATGAAATTGTTACCTGAAGTTATGAGAAAATGAACCAACT
Source organism: Micronycteris hirsuta (assembly GCA_004026765.1). Taxonomy (NCBI): domain Eukaryota; kingdom Metazoa; phylum Chordata; class Mammalia; order Chiroptera; family Phyllostomidae; genus Micronycteris; species Micronycteris hirsuta. Next base: position 89,557 of record PVJI01002819.1, on the reverse strand, counting down.
AGAGAGACCCAATAGGACTGGGAATTCCTACTATAAATTTGAGGTTTATGTGCAAGGATTTGTGTAAAAAGCATGATTGGTTGTGTGATTATTTGTTTCATGCCAAATATGGTGGCTCTGGTTCTGTCGTGGAGAAAGTAGATAAGGATTCATTTAGAATTCGGATCTTGCCAATAGAGGAATCAATGGAAGTGATTATAATGATGGAAAGTGTAAACTACATTGGAGAAGGGAGTGAGTAAAGCCATGGGTGAGAATTGCATTGTGGGGAAATAAAACATGGATTGGAGCTGTTGGGATCTCAAATGACTCTGACAACAGAACAATCAAAATACAGAAAATGCAAGTTGCAAAGTGCAGTATCTGAATTAAGAATGCAAAATTGTCTGGTGTCTGATATATTAAATTAAGGGCATAATCATGGGAGTTTTAGACTAAAATTGATTGATTTTGGAGAAGATGCCAAGAGTCCAATAGGTAGATGTTAAGTGCCTGATTTGTGAGTATATCGGTGTCTCTGAGAATGACCAAAGGAGTTTCAGTGGAAAAGACTATGCGAGGAAGGAACCAAAATCTATGTGAAGGGGAGTGATTAATACATAATAAATGATAGAAATTAAGAAAGGGCAGGGGGCTAGTGTGTCTTTATGAAGTAGTTTTGAACACTACTGTAGGCAAGTGGAAAGAAAATTAATAACCTAAATGCATAATAGACATCAACCAGGCCTTATGGCTCTGATGCATCAGGATTATGAGATTGTCTTTAAGAGAATTCCAGGTTCCAGTTCAGACAAGCTTCTAGAGGAATTGTTCTGGGAAAGTGTTGAGGACATAGGAGTGCCCTGAATACAAAATAGGAGTTCCAGAGCATGTGTTGAAAGATTGCGTATTAGAAGTCAGGCAGCTGCTAATGGGTTAGATTAGGGACAGGATAAAACAGTGTGGGAATATAAGGCAGGATAGGGCTGATTCCTTGTTCTCTGAAATAAAGATAGCAGCCAAAACTAATGTGCAAACCTCAAATACCAGCTTTGGTAGGAGAGCAGCCTAAAAGGTGAATAGTTTCTAGGCTTCCAAACTTCCAATGGGTTTATGGAACTGGAGCTTTTGGGGATACAAGAAATGATTTGCTTGATGATTTCAATCCAAAATACATACGTCTCACACATGTATTTTATATAGGTATTGTATATATATGAGGCATGTCCAGAATGTATCAAGCCGTGAAATATGAATAATAGACACATTTATTGAGGAAGATACAAGATACAAGAAACATTGTACACACAAGAAACAATGACACCTCAGTCCCCTTCAAAGTAGGCACCTTGGGATCTCACACAGTTCTCCCAATCACCATCAGCTGCCCTGTCATATTTTCCTGAATGTCATTGATGGTCTGAAATCCCTTCCCTTTCAAAGATGATTTTAGTTTTGGGAAAAGTCAGAAGTTGCAAGACACAAAATCTGTGCCATAGGGGGGATGAGTAATCTGGGTGATTCAATGTTTCACCAAAAACTCTGCACAAGGCATGACGCATGATTGAATGTGTTGTTGTGATGAAGCTTTCAATCACAAGTCATCCATAGCTGCAGCCTTCTGAATCATCTGAAATAGTTTCTGTGGAGGAATGTTCAAGCTTAACACTAAATCTAATGCAGATTCATTGCTCTACTCTCTCAGTCATTTTGAGTGCAATGGCCACACGGTACACATGCTCACTCAATGGCCTCTACCGCCCCCACTGACTAGTACAGTGAAGTCATCACTGTTCACACATGTGCATTCCAGTCCACTCTTCTTGGCTGCCAGGTTACATTCATGGCACAAATACTGTTCTCATTAACTTAACAATGGCTAGAGTTTTTTCCAGACAGACCTTCTATGTATACATATATAATTTTCATTACACAATACAATGTTATCAATTATAGTTACCATGTTGCATTTCAATAATTTTTAATAATATTTTCCAAGTTGTTATTTTTCATCACATCTGATACATAATCAGATTTTGAATGATACTCTAAATTAATTTTTACTGTGAGACAAATGAAATCTCTATTTGTATTTTAAGTAGTTGAAGTTATATTATAAAAAGTTAAAAGTCTCACTTTACTCACACTCTATTAACTCTTGAAATTCTGTCACTTAGTAGGAGCACATCAGTATTTTTACTTACATAGAACTCATGCACTTCAAAGTATAGAGATAATTTGTTTTGTATGCATTATATGATTGCGGAAATAGGATCACAGGGATATTAAGTGACATTTAAATAATGGCTGAGTTGGGACCTCTCCCTAGGATTCTGTATTAGAAGAGTACCTATTTGCTATCACACAAGGCTACCTCCTTGTAGACTTCATTTTGAAAACTGCTTATTCATTTTTTCCTCTCACTATGTTATTCAAGGTAAATGACTTTTTCTAAGAAATGTGACTTCAAAGGATCATATGTGAAACATCTGTACTGGTACATTTTCCACAGAATAAATTCAATGGGTTTAAACTTTTAAAGTCTTCAGGCAGGGGAAAAAAAAAAAAAAAAACACACCAGGATGAACGACACTCTTAAAATGAGAAAGTTGTGCAGAGTAAGTCACTGTGATTCTGTGAGGTCATGAGGGAAAAGCGGATGCCATGTTTAGCCACAGTAAAGTGAACGGATCTTGTGCCAACTTGAGATGCTTATACATTCCCTTTATAATGTTGTGGTTAACTTCTCCAAAGAATGTGAAAGTTGATTTAAATAAGTTTCCAGAAACTGAACTGTTTATTCCACCCTCTCCAAAAAGCTTTGATATGTAAATCAATTGGGAAACAAAGATATTTTTGTCTCTTAATGTTTCCATCCTCTATGTGTGTTAAATGGCAACCTTGGGTTAATTTCCTTTGATCTAAGAAATAGGCCTAATGTAGATTTTGTGAAGGCCAGTTTAAGATGAAGAGATTTAATTCGATCTAACCAAAATGAAATGCATTTGCACTGGGCTGGGCGTATGCAATAACAAGGTCTGGGAATAGACATACCAATGTCTACTTCAAATCCATGTCTGACACTGCAGCCTACCTTAATAGACCTTTGGAGCTTGGCTTCACCACCTGTGAAATGGGGATAATCCACCTTCGGGGTTTTAAAGAAATTAGAGGTCACGTCTACGGCCATACCACACTGAAGGCGCCCGATCTTGTCTGATCTCAGAAGCTAGGCATTGCCAGGTCTGGTTAGTACTCGATGGGCGGCCATGTACATAAAACATCTAACCCAGTTCAAACAAGCGCTCCTACAACGGCATTCCACAGTCAACTCATTTGGTTACTTTTGCATTTCTGAACATATTTTATGGGGCAGAATAGTGTTTCCTGCTGGGCATACTAAGAAGAACAAGACATTTTACCTGAAAAATGCCAAAATTTTTTTTTTCTTTAAAGCTTAGAGGGAAGTGAAGATATAAATAATTTTAATATGCTGTGACTCTTGCCCTGTGTTTGTTTGAAGTCTGGCACCTGATAGGCAATGATACTTTTTACTCTTCTTTCTGCCACAGTGATGACCTTCAGCCAGCACACACAAGGATGGGCTGCGCTATAGCTTTGTGTGACTAGTGTTCATTTTGATAGGCCAATACCTCTGTCACACAAGTCCTTAGATCTTTCGAATGTCACCCCAACTTTTATGTGTTATTATGGGTGTGTTAAGACAAAAGACACACATATCTTCTGGCATAAGATGAAATCATGCAGATTGTTTTCCTACTTAGAATATATTTTTTTTCTTTGAGTACAAATTCTCATTTACATTTTTGATAGGTAGAGGAATTGTCATAATTCTTAGAATTTGACCTTCTTTAATATAGACACAGATAAATCATATGAGCTCTTTATCCTTCCAAAAAGAATGTTTTCTACTAACCTGGAGCGCAAGACGTCTGCATCGGCCTGAATTCACTTTCGGTAGGTTTCCCCCTCTGCGTCGTGAAACACCATATGACCAACAGCTGTGTTATTTTTTAAACAAATAGATTTCACTAAAAATGTCAGCGCTGGCATTTTAAAACAAACAATTAAATTAAAAGTTTGACAAACCTGGAGGGATATACTTTGGATTTTTAGAAACAGCATCTTTCACCAATTCCAGTCAGCCTTTAGTTTTCATAGATGTCAGGAACAATTGCTTTTGTGTGCTGATTACTTAGTGTTTATCAACAAAATATAAGTGTTATGATTACTGATACTTTTCATTCCTAATCCCACACTGAAGCTGTCCTATTGACTAATGATGGCCAAGTCTTTGGGGAAAATAGTTTCTAAGATACCTAAACAAGGCCATAAAATATCATTTATTCAAGAAGTGGTATACAGTCAGTTCGGCTGTCAGGTTACACGTGCATTCCTAAAAATAACTGTGCTGTGCAAAATAATGCCATGGAATTCAGCAGACTCATGAGAAAAACGGAGTTGTGAGCAATACTCAAACATGTCATCACTGACATATTCAAAAGTGAGGAATTTAATAAGAATGACAGCTAACATGCTAAATGATTAAGAAATACAGGATTAGTGTAGTGAGTACGCACCTTCCTTTGGAAAGGACCTGAGGCTTGCTTGTGGAAGGGCTGCAGATCATGAGTTCTTGTGAAGAAGCAGAAGGAAGTTTCCTGAAGTCGGAAAGAAAATTCTAACAATCCTAAACCCAGATGTGAATGGGCGTGGCTCATACGCATGGTGAGCTGTGGTAACTCATAGATGTGTGTGGTGTGTGCAGTTTGTGTATGCCCTTGTTCTGGGTTTAGCTGGGCCACCTGGCCTGGGTTCATGTGATGTTTCTCATGGATGGAGGGATACTTTAAACAAACATGACATTTTCCTTATGCTCAAACTGTTTTCTAGGATATCAATGGCATGATAATAAAATCTATTTTCAAAACAATCATTATGGCAAAAGCACCATATAATCATCTCACAAGTCACTTTTTTGAAAGGTGAACACTTTAAATATTTCAACATTGAATAACGTTTCTGATGTCCTGGGAAAGCCCCTACATTCCTCTTGTAGAATATTCAGGAAGCATCCAGACTTTGACTGAGAAGTATTTGAATTTGCTCTTAAACGTATCTCAGTTTTGAAAAAAATACCCTTAACCTTTTTAAACTTAATTTCCTAAACTGTGAATTAAATATGACAAATTCTACTTCGTAGATTACTGTGATGCTTAAAAGATAAAATGTATGAACTCCTTAGAGAATGACTCACACAGAAACCACTCAATTAGTGGTAGTTGCTCTGAATGTTGTTAATCATATAACATACTATAATGTTAGATGCATGCTGAGTTTATGGTTACTTGCATTATCATAACTTGAATGGAACACTCTGTGATGATTTTAAAATAATGAATCTTTTTTAAAGCTTGTATGTGTGCATAGCTCCTGTTTCCTTAGGACTAAGCATGCCTGATTTCAGGATATATTTTCCTCTCAGATTCAGGCCTACCACCCTAAAATAGGTATGCATTTTTTTTTGTTGTTGCTGTGGCTGGAAATTTGCAGACATTAGGTGAGTGAAAATTATGCTTATTATATCAATAGGCTCCTAATATTCCTGGCTTAAACTTTATAGATATAAGGGAAGGTTTTTCTCAGAAGTCACAAAATGAATCTTGAGTGCACAGCTAGAGAAATGCCTAAATTTTCTCTGGTTTCTATCTCCATGGTCCACTGATGATCTCAGAAAAAGGGGAATATCACACCATTGGCAAGGATCAAGTCTGCTCTGGAGGTTGCTCAGGTCTTGTGGAAAATATGGCATCTGCTACATGTATAAATCCCTTGTAAGTTTAGGTAGGTATTAAATTATTATCATTATTATTTTCTTATTTTTCTTCTTTCTTACTTTCAAATTTATTTTACATAATTTTGTGTTCCTTTGAAGCAGCCTGTTAAGAGATTGCAATGCTGATATGAAAACCGACAGTCCCTGCATATGGGTCTTTTGTTTCCTAGAGGAAGTAAATATATGTCAGGGAGTTAGTTATACTGATTGCAATATGGGTGAAAATTGCAATGATGGGGACGTGTTCATTGTAGTGATGTTACACAGAAAAACATAAAAATTCTGATTGAAACAGTAAAAAAGATTCCAAAAAGTATGTCATTACTAAACATGTTTTTGAAGGATATACAAAACACAGGGGAAGACAGAACTCAATAGAAAGAGAAGGGTCAACCCTTCGAGCTTGACTCACTGGAGCATCAGTTGATCCTGTTTCTGGACAGCAGCTGGAGGAGGCTGGAGGGAGGCAGAGTCAGCTTCTGAAAGACAGGCCTGGGGAAGTTGGTAGGAGAGCACCAGTCTTTTCATGCCACATTTTATTCTCTGGAGTCTAGAATCCCCCATGTCAAGAATTACATTTTATGCTTGGTGGAGCTGTGTGGAAAAGGACCTTATGGAATATTTTGTGTGTATTTCTTTTGAATGAAAACAGTGAATATCCTAACAATAAAAGAAACCATGAACCACTCTGTGTCTACAATATTAAACAAAATCATGTCATTCTTGGAGAAAGTTAGGCATATTGATAATATGGCAAATTATGAAGAAATTTCCAAAAACTTGAAGAGGAAGCAAAACTCAGGATCAGGGTCAAGACCTATTTGTATTAGCCGCCCTGTTCTAATTGGTAATACAGTGTTTTCTAAGCGAAACTTTAGAGACAGTTAATTGATGGCTTTTTTTGGTTAGATTTAACATTTTTAACAGAGTTATCCACACATCTGATTTTTTCCAGTCATTATCACTGTTAGAATGGACTGATCCCTTAATTCCTTTGGGGTCCCCACTTGCCTGCCTCTTTTCTTTTCTTTCCTTCTCAGTCCTTCATCTATCTATTATCTATCTCCTACCTATCTATCATCTATATATCTATCTAAACCCTCAGAGGCCTCACCAATATTACAAAATATAATAAAAGAAAGGCTTTCCTTGACCATGCTGCCTATTTCATGTCATGCAATTTCTCTCATTTGTTCCACTGCCATTTTTTTCATGATTATCTGCATTTATTGCTTCTTTCTCCTATTCATCCAATGCTTCTTGTAAGCCTCTGTTGTGTAAATTCCAGGACCATAATTCTTGTGAAGGAGATCCTCCAGAGACCGCAAATGATTTTCTTCTTGCTAAGTCCAATGACCTTTTTCCCCCTTCATATTCTTTATCTCTGGTGTATTTCACATCATTTAGTCATACTTCTTCTTTGACATCTCTGAGACAACTGTGTGTTGGATTTCATTTTTCCCCTCTGACCATTACCTTGGTTTTAAACACTATCTCTTCTTAACAGACTGCTCTATATATCAAAATTCATCTACTTCATAGTTTTCAATATAATATTAAATGTCAAAACAGAAATTGTTAGATGGCATTTTTACTTTCCAGGAATATCCAGTATATATGTTTGGGTAAAAAGTATTGCAATAGCAAGTTTTAGTATACTATTAATGAATTTAATAAACTATAAATGGCTATTATCTGAAATATCAGGTACTAAGTATCATATTTTATAGAGTTGGAAGTATTAAATTATCATACTTGATGTTTACAAAGTGCTTAAATGTATACTTGACACATAGTTGGTACATTTATTTTCAAACATTAATTACTGATTTTTGTTAATAAAGTATATATAAAACTTGGAATGACACAAAATCTAGTTCTTTATTTTTAACATTTTTAACTCATATTGATTTGATATTGAAAGATTTCTACTATTTTTTGTAACTATGCATAATTTCCGTATCTGGTGAATTTTTGGTGTGTATTATCCTATGAACAAATACAAAACTGAACCCTTCCTAGCCTACATGCAAGGCAGGGGTGGGTGAAAGCACTTTATCATGGATTTAAATGTGTGGTCAAATTTTTCTATGAACTAGTTTTCTACACTTCTAACCAAATTGTTTTTATTCTGAATAGTTAATAGATATTTCATCTTATTGAGCAAACTTTGCAGATTTTTTTTATCTAAAGTGTATAATATTTATAGCAATTAAAAATCATTGATTCACTCTTTTGTAGAATATATTTTCAAATACTGAGCTTATTAATGGTACTTCCAGATTTAAACACATTAAATAGGTAGGTGTATCATTATCTCATGATATTATTATAAGTGTATCCAGAGATCTTTAAATACCAAGTGTTAAATTTTGGACCCACTTCCTATTTATGTTTTTTTGTAAAAATTCTCTTAAACGTTTATGTTTATCAAAGCTTTATCTTCAGATCTCACTACCTTGGATTATTTCTATGTAGAATGTTTCAAATACTTTATTCTTCCATCTCTGCCCAGATCCTATTACCCTGTAGTATTATGGTCAACTCTGAGCATCACACAATCAGAATGTCGAAGCAATGGAGACCAGATGATCTGGTCAAGGGAAGGTCTGGATGATGAGGATGCACAATAAAACTTTCCTCAAATAAGAAATGTAGAAAACAGGCACACTTTTTATTTTGGGAAAGAAAAGAAAAAAACACACAATAGCTGTTTCTGAAACTGCCTTTTTTCTGAAAAAAGAAAGAAAGAAAGAAAAAGAAAAGATTTGTATTTATGTTACGTTGTTCCATAGGACAGAGTTGTAAGTAGTGGGATGCAAGATGTCATTAACACTCAACCTTAAAAGAAAATAATGCGCTGCCAGAGGAATAATAAGTTTAATTGAAATTGCAATAACGACTTCTCATGAGATGTACAAAGGATGTATGAAGAGTTTCAGCAAATGTTTCCAAAGCAGCTTTCAGGAGTCTAAGACATGATTACGCTTGAAGCATTGGCTTAAATGGATCATCATTCTTCTCATATAATCTTCCATTTGAGATAGTAATTGCTAAAATAGCAGGCACCTGAAAGAGCTAAGTTCTCTGCAGCATAGTTCCATGATAGTACCCAACCCAAGTGTAAATGAGTCCTTGTACCTTTGCACTTTTCACATCACATCTTGTACATGTTCTCTTCCCTCCAGTGTAAACAAACTGTATGTGGAAATGAACATCTTGGTTTTCTTTGAAACATTATTACACAGTTTCTGTGACTAGCAGACTTGACTAAATAACTGGAAGCTTAGAGCCATTTCATGTTACATAAACTGTATATGAGCATCCTTGTTTTTTAGGTTTTTCAAGAATATTTGGAATCTTCAGTGACCACCTTTCTTGTCAGTCGCAGGCCTCGTGACATGTTGCTCACTCCCCGGTATTCTCTCACAGAGCCTTTGACCGCCACTCCGCCACACTGTGCAAAGTGCTTAATCTCTCTGCTCACTGCTCAACTCTTGGGTGACTGCACACCCAAATTTTATTAATCTGTCGCCTCTGGATACATGCCCTTTACTTCAGGTCTCTCTTTTTCTCAACGCAGCCTTTCAAATGTCACTCTTTCTCATCTCTTTCTCTCCCAACAGTCTATACAATTGGATAGAAATAATAGAATATTCCATGTGACTTTAAGTATAAATAATGGCAACCTTGTCACTTCTTTGTTCTCAACAAGCCACTTATACTTCTGAGGAGATAGGCTTATTTGGTATTTATTAAAATAGTTTATGTATTTGTTTTTATAGAGGTGTGCCCCTTTTTGTCTGAAATGACTCAATGTCATACCTATTGAAACTCTATTTAACTTTCAAGCTTGACTGAAGCCCACACTCTCTCCATGAAATATCTGGATCACTCCAACTCCTATTAATCAACCATAGGAATTTCTGTGAAAATTTACAGCCTTTTTATAATAATTTTGGAAATTTATTCCCCATACATTGATGCTATATTCCCAAATAAACTATAAGATCTTTGAGAACTGATACTAAACACTGCGTTCATGTAAATGTATATGCATAGTCTCAAAACACTAATAGCATTATTGTTGCGAAGCATTTATTTCTAGCACGCCTAACTTGACTAGAGCTGAGTGTCTTCTTGCCATTTCCTTGAGTTAGGCTTAATTTTCAAAAGTCAGCTGCAAGAGGCATTTAAAAAATTCTAATAAAAATTGAAGTATAGGCCTGGACTTAATTGTCAAAACAGAGGTCATTAATCCTAGGAGACAAGATACTTTGATTTCAGTTACACCGAAACCTGGCGATCTTTGGCAATTGGAAGATCAGTCTTTCTAATATTACAGTTTGTCTTCCTATTTAACCATTATAATATATGAACAGTTTGTAACCACATAATTTCATATTATTCTTATACACAGAAGCATCAGCATGATTCATAAAAAATGAATTATTGGACTGAATGCCACCATTAATGATTTTCTTATGCCCATGCAGTTCAGAACATTTTGATTCAATTAACTCGGCATGCCCAAGATTCAAATAAGTTTTTCTCTGCCTGAATCACAATTTAATAATTCCATTGTCATTATCCCCATAAAATGTCAGCTTTCTTATCTTGCTATAGTCAGTTTAAGGAAAGTATTAGAATTGGGGTAGCGTTCAGGGTTTGTTGTAGACTTGATTACCTACTTATAGAGAACAAAGTCTGCCTATAGATGAGATAAAAACGTAAATGGAGCAGAAAAATACACCCATTGTGAAAAACTGAATGAACTACTTCCCCTTTGGAAATGGTTACACATATGGTCTTGGATAAATCACTTCTCTCCTGCAGCTAAATTGTATCCTTTAACAAAATAGGAAAAAATATGATATATCTTCCAGGGTGTGAGTTTTAAAATAATTCCTCTAAATTTCCTGCTATGATATCTGGATCCAAAAATTCTCCAATGTTTTAACTATTCTCCCATGTTTTTAATTACTGTAACTTTATTATTGTTAATATTTAAATTACTGAGGATTTAGGATATACCTAGAACTGTGGTAAGGTGGTTTTTAAACCATGTTTCATGGGGTTGGTAGAAACAATGACTGCACTTGTTTGAAACTTATGTGAAAATATGGTCAAAACTGAGGCTGGGTCTTGGATTATAAGGGGAATCAAAACAGACTTTGGAGCAAAGTTCAGCTTTTAAAAAATATTTTTGGAAACTATAAAATGCAGTGTTAGTTTAGATCTCTTTAATTACTCTTTGTTTCTTGCTGTGTTGTAAGTCTCAGGTGAACACGACTGTGAGTATATGATCCTATAAATTCAAGCTCTCTCCAGCAAAACCAAGTCGAATGCTCATGTTAACTTGTTCTGTATATATCTATTTAGATATGGTTCAAACTTGCATTGCAAAGGCACTTTTGGTGCTAAAGAACCTATTTAGAAACTATAAAGAACTTATTTCAAAGAAGCATTTTTTTATTATACTTTCTTTTCTGAGAAAAGCAGGTTAAATATTTGTGATGGCATTATTAAGACTACAAAATGTATGGGAGTTCTACTCTTCGAGACTTTCAGGCTACTTTTTAGGCTGTAGTGAGGAAGAAGAAAAGGGCTAGCAAAAAATATTTTAGAATCATTAGTTATTCTCCAAATAACAACTGTGCTGCCTTTGGAGAAAACATTCGAGTTAGGGAACACTTCAAAATTATTGACATTGGTGAAGTAGGGAAGACTCTAAGTAAGATGGACCTAGAAGCTGAAGTTCACCTAGGTATTAATGAAACTTCTCCACATATTTTAAATAAATAACCTTGTGTAATTACTTTTTATTGCCATCTCCCACCCCATCAGGTTTAAACATTTTTTACCTGCAGGTAAATGTACTCAAAAGTTAGGCAAGTTATGTTTTGGAGGGAACTTTGAAGAAAATTTGCAAACCATTCCATTTCAACCTTCTAATGATATATCTGCTATTATAAGCAATAAATTACAAAAAGAAAACAACAGAACAGTAAAGTGAAATTTTGTTGGAAGTAGTATAGGAAATCAGTATATCGACAGTCATTGGAAGTTTTTTTCTGATTCAAAGGTTGTCAACTGTTGCAACTTCATTCAATCACTTATTTATTTATTCAACACGTATTCAGTACTCTACGGCCAAGGGTTTTATTGTGGAAATACATGGAAATAAAGGATGACTATGACCTATTTTAGAGGAACTTACAGTCTACTGAGGAATAAAGGCATGTTACAAACTAAATTGCCATGTAATAAGATAAAGGATAACTTGTTAAAAAAGATTGATGGGAATGAGAATCTGGAGTCCTAGTGCTGCCCGAACAAGAAGCACATTTGCTGCGGACACATGATTGAGGACGCAGGAAGGTCCCTGGAGAGGAACTTGTGGTTATGGCCATTTCAGAAAGTAGGGCACTAAAATGAAGTGTTCCTTAGTATGGGTTAGAGTAATTGTTGCAGTGATATTTCCTGGTGAAAGATTTCAAACAGGCTTTTTTCTGGATAGATTAGAAAATTAGAGATCTTCTGTGAAACTATATAGTTGTGACAAGCACACGCATGCACGCACGTACACACATCTATACATAAACAGTTATTGGAAATGTTTTATGTTTTCCCAGTAGTTGTCATTGTATATGGGTAGCCTCAGCTACCAAAACACCGTACATCAACTGCCAAAATATTATTAAAGAAATCACCAATTATATTAAATAAGATTCAAAGTGTGTTTTTTAAAAGTATCTAATCATCAGCTTCCAGTGAAGATGGCAGCATAGGTAAATGCTGTACACACATCTTCTTACGACCACATCAAAGTTAGAACTAAACCACAGGACAAATCCTGTTCAGAACTGCCTGAGATCTCACTGAAGTCCTAGAACTAGGAAATTAAAGAAGAAGCCACACTGAGACTGGTAGGAGAGGCTGAGGCGTGGAAAGCAGTGACCCCACACCCATGTGTGGTAGATAAATATCAGGAGAAATATCTCAGCTGGAGAGGTCTCTCCAGGGAACTAAAGGGTCCCAGTCCCACACCAGGCCCCACAGCTCAGGGTTCCACCGGTGGGAGCTGAAGTCCCCATAAGTCTTGGCTGTAAAAATCAGTGGAAACTCTGGGTGAGGGAGATGGAGAGAGCTAGAGTCCTGGGCAGTTCTTGTTAAAGGGTTGGTGCCTGGATTTACTCAGACTCACTTGCTCTAAGTTCCAGCCTTGAGGCAGCAGTTCAAAAGGCACCAGGAGAAGAACTGAATTGTTTGGCATCAGGTCAAGAGCTAGAAGGACAGCAAGACACTTTTACTATTCAGTTCCTTCTTGGGGCTTTTCTTCACACCCTCTGCCTTCTTTCAGTGATTTGGTCTGACTCCTTTGTTATACAACCTTCTTCGTAAAGGACACTCTCAAGTGGTGGACTCAGCAGGCCCCAGAGCCCTGCTGAAGTAAATCCCGCTCCATGGGGTTGGTCCCTGCATAGCTAATACTCCAAGTAATCAGAGCCAGTCCCTGCAGCCAATCAGCGTGGGGGTAAATCCCCCCATTGACATGGCAATAGCAATGAAGGTGTAAGTACAACAGGAGGGTGTGCGCAGCCCACACAAGGGGGCGCACCCGGAACACCCAGCTTGGGTGATGAGGGAGGCTGTGCCACTGGACCCTACAGAATACCTACTACATAAGGCCACTCTACCAAACCTGCAAAACATAGCAGCTCTACTTAACAGAAGTAAACACATGGAGGCTGCCACAAAGAGGAGACAAAGAAACATGTCCCAGATAAAAGAACAAAACTCTAGAAAAAGAACTAAACAAAATGGAGACAAGCAATCTAGTAGACACAGAGTTCAAAACTCTGGTTATAAGGATGCTCAATGAATATAGGGTGAAGAGTAGATGAACTTAGTGGAAATTTTAACCAAGAGATAGGAAACATAAAAAAGAGCCGGTTAGAAACAATGAGTACATTAACTGAAATGAAGAATAATTTATAGGGAATCAACAATAGAGTAGATGAAGCAGAGAATAAAATTAGAGATTTGGATGATAAGAAAGCAGAAAATACTCAGTCAGAGCAGCAGAAAGAAAAATGAATCCAAAAAAGGAGGATAGGATAAGGAGCCCCAGGGACAACTTTAAGTGCACCGACATTCACATCATGGGGATGCCAGAAGGGCAAGAGAGAAAGCAAAGGATTGAACACCTATGTGAAAAATAATGACAGAAAACTTCCCTAATTTGGTGAAGGAAACAGACCTACAAGTCCAGGAAGCACGGAGAGTCTCAAACAAGATGAACCCAAAGAGGCCCACAATAGGATACATCATAATTAAAATACCCAAGGTTATAGACAAAGACAGAATCTTACAAACAGCAAGGAAGTGGTAGTTACCTACAAGACGGCTTCTACAAGACTGTCAGAAGATTTCTCAACAGAAACTTGGTGGGCTGGAAGAGACTGGCAAGAAATATTCAAAATGATGGAAAGCAAGGATCTATGACAAAGATTATTCTACCCAACAAAGCTATAATTTAGAATTGAAGGACATGTAAAGAGCTTCCCAGACAACAAAAAGTTAAAGGAGTTTCCTACCACCTACAAGAAATGTTAAAAGGGTCTTCTTTAAAGACGAAGAAAAAATAAAAACTATAAATAACAAAAGGACAATAAATACTTACCTATCAACAATTAAATTGAAAACACAAAATAAATGAACAGAACAGAAACAGAGCATATATTGACAGTTTTGGGGCATGGGTGGAAAATGTGAAAGGATTAGGAAGTACAAACTGGTAGTGGCATGATAGTCAGGGGGATGTGAAATGCAATGGGGGGATATAGTCAATAATGATGTAGTATCAATGTATGGTGTCACGTGGGAACTAGATTTATTAGGATGTTCGCTTATCAAGTTATATAATGTCTAAAGACTGTATTGCGACCCTACAACTCATATAATATTGCATGCCAAATATAATTAAAAAATAAAACAAATATTTAAAGTAAAAAAATATCCAATCATTAACTAAGATGATACATAGGATTTGATTGGCAGTATGAATCTTTGGAGAACTCAATGTGACTAAATTAGATAGAGCTATCACAAAATTAATTTAAGGCAGAAAGAGGTTATTGATTGGTAGCCCTGGGTAATTACGGGTTAATTTAAAAGGTTATTTGAAAAATAAACATGTTACAACCCTAGGTATTTATACAGTGAATATACAGGGTCTGGAAGAAGTAAGGCTTGTTTGAGTGCATTTGGTAGGTTAATAATATGAGTGTAATAACTTACAGTTTTAATTTGAACATTTCACATAAAATGTTATATGGTATGCTTGAGTGTGATACTGTTATGTTACTGAATTTCATGCTTATGATTGTGTAATAAAAGATTTTGTAATTAAAAAGGGGAGTTATTTGTGTGAGACCCTGTAAGATGTCTGTAAAAGAATGTTTACTATATAATAATTTATAAGAATACAAAAATTTAAAACAACCTAATTATCCAAACTTAAAGAATTAGGAGACTCCATAATTCTCTATCTACTTATAAAATTACTGCTGCTATTAAATATTCTCATATAAAAACATTAAATATGAAAAATTTTAACAATATAGCCCTGACTGGTGTGGCTCAGTGGATTGAGCACTGGACTGCAAAGCAAAGTGTTGCCAGTTTGATTCGCAGTCAGGGCATGTGCCTGGGTTGTGGGCCAGGTCCCCAGTGGGGGGGCCCATGAAAGGCAACCACACATTGATGTTTCCCTCTCTTTCACTCTCCCTTCCCTCTCTCTAAAAGTAAATAAATAAAATGTATAAAAATCATAATAAAAATATTAACAATATAAAAAGTAAAATAATACAGCATATATTTAAATACTTAAATATATAAATGTATTTATTCTCAAGCTTTTTTCAAGAGTTTATATATAATATATAAATTTGGTAAGGATGATTTGCATTTTCTTGGCTTGTTCTATGTTTTATAATACTTAGTAAAAATATATAGTATTACCTAGGTTTTTAGAGAATAATTTGTTGCTATAAATTAGTTTTATTAACATACTCCAGTGAGTATTTTCATAGAGATGTCTTATCAAAATACCCATGATTTAAGGAAATAATGTAGAAATAAGGTGGTAGTTTATATATCAACCTATAAACATAGTTGTTAGGCTTTGCATAAAAACAATCCGGATTAAATTAACACAGGTGTGTAACATTTTGGAGAATCTCTTAAATGTTTCTGAATTATTTGTTTTAAAATTTTAAATTAACACATTTCTTAGTGGATTTGCATTTTGTAAAGCTCCGTGGATATTTAATAGTGCATATTAACTTGGCATCAACTCCATGTAGTTCTATTTGAACTGTAATAGAATCAGGAGGATTTACAGGGAGACATACATTTAGAGGGCCCATGCCTCCTTTAGATGTATTGCAGGCCCATTTGGCTTTTTTGGTGCCCAAATCTAACCAAACGTGTTCAAAGTAAAATAGAAATAATACCTCGATAACAGAAAATTTACTGTTCCCGGCTCTGATGTGTGACTACAGCTAATATTGTTAGTGAAGAAGGACTTGACGGAGATGTTGAGTTTTAGATACAATTTTAAGAGAACAAGGAAAACACTGTACCATTCATTATCAAGGTTCAATGTGCAGAACGGTATTTGATCATTTATTTACTAATAAACACTGGCTTGCTCACCAAACTATTTCATTTTCTCCCTACGTTGGAAGTTATGCTACTTTATTCACTGTCTTTTCAGCTGGTTGAGGGCATGTGAATGGGTTCCTGCTCACTGAGTCTGACTGAACGTGATCCACACGGCTTTTATACCTAGGCGATAAAAGCGCTCACGCAGCTTTCCACGGTCTCCTGGCTGTAGGCTGGTTGCAGAGAGTCTCCGTATGCTACAGATCATCAGACCTGCAGCATGATAAAAGCCAGTGTCTCTGAGCTGTCCGATGTAAGGATGGCCAATGAAGAAGCACAATGAACTGTCATAGGAAATTTAGGGATATTGTTACAATAGTTGGCCTATCCTAACTATTCCCAGCAGAATATGGTCTAGTCCATAAATGTTCACACCTCCTGGGTAGAGAATTTTCACATGATGATCCAGCAGTATCTCAGAACTGGTATGGAACAAAGTCTGCTCTTTTCTCCCAATGTTACATTCGCCTATCCTAACATAAATTAGTACTTCCGGTTGGGATACCCTATAACTGAAACTTAAAATATGCCATATTGGCTTAGGTGATAGAAAGCAATCAGCAAAGAAACACATATAACTGCCTTTAAAAGAAGTCTTATAAGCAATCCTGTACTGAGTATATAGCTCAGAGTAAGTCATTGAAAACAACCAGAAAAAAAAAAAATAATAATCAGATTGCTGCTATGTGTTGATGATCATTGGTTTTTCAGTTAAGATATAATAACAAAAAGATGCTCTCAGGTGAGAATTGTCTGACTTTGAACATGAGATTGAAAAGAATTCTTAAGAAAGAGCCTTAAAGCTTTGGGAAAGACAATCTTTTGGTGGCCAAATAGTAAGACCCAAGACTAAAATAGGCCATGAATTCCAAAGGCCAAAGAAGATTTCTCAGCTTAAAAAAATGTTAAATGTCCAATGTGTTTATGATTGCTCCTTTCCTGCCAAGGTTTAATTTTTAAAATAGCCTCAAGGTAGTCAGTGTTAGTATGATTATATAAATTAGCTTTAAGAATTATTTCTAAAAAAGAAGTTTGTGTGAGGTTATTGGAATGACAATTAATTGGAACAAAAATTGTTCAAGTTTTTGAAGAAAATGTATCCCAAAGACACAATAAACCCAGGCCCTTTACTCTCCCCCAAATCATCTGATTATTCAAGCATTAAAACAATATTTAAGTTCCAAAACTAGCAGAGCAAGAAGTGGACATGGTGATCACTACAGACCTCACATAGGCTGTATTCCCTAATACTCATTTTACGTACGGTCATGGATGGTATAACCACATATTTTATTACTCAATACAAGGTTTTGAAGAATGAAAGGGGGTGCTATTTTTAATAATGCAGAGACAATAACCGTACATTCAGGATGCTCTGAACAATCCCTAACCATGGAGAATAATGGAAGGTGAACAACATACCAGACAGAAGAGCCAGGAGTTACTGCAGATGAAAAACAATGGACTCTCAGCAGAATCTGGCCTAATTAATGAATTTTCACATCTCCTGGGTAGAGAGCTTCCATACGATTCAGCAGGATCTGAGGACTGATAGGGACTGAAGTCTGTCATTTTTTCCCTCTTCCCTTTTCTAAATGAGGACGCTCACTACATCAATTGTTTCCTAGTCTAACATTTTACATGGTCTGTACAGAAAGTATATGGCCATGTAATATGAAAAATAGAGACACTTATTGAAGAAGATACAAGAAACATTGTACATAGGACAATGATGCTTCAGTCCCCTTCAAAGTAGGTATTTTGGGACCTTACACAGTTCTCCCAGCATCTCTTCTGCTCTTCAAAACACTATGCAAGATCTGTTGCTGGAATCGCCATTGGCTGCCCATTTTCCTGAATCTCATCAATGGTCTGAAATCTCTTCCCTTTGAAATGTGATTTTAGTTTTGCAAAAAAAAACAGTAGTTTTTGGAATCCCCAGATCAGCTTCTAGTTCTTGCACTGAAAGTCACCTACCTTTTTTGATTGCAGCCTGTACACGTTCTACATTTTCATGTGTTCTGCTTGTTGTAGACCTTCCAGAAGGTAGATCACTTTCAATAGGTTCTCAACCATCTTTGAATCGTTTGTACCACATTTTTATTTGTGCTGCACTTATTGCATCATCACTGGAAGCCTTCTGAATAATCCAAATAGTTTCTGCAGAGCGATGTTCAAGCTTAACACAAAATTTGATGCAGATTTGTTGCTCTGCTCAGTCAGTCATTTTGAATGTGAAGGTTACACAGTGTACATGCTCAGTCAACGGTGTCTACCACCCCCACTGACTAGTACAGTGAAGTCATCCTTGTTCATGCATGTGTATTCCAGTCCACTCTCCTTGGCTGCCAGGTTGCATCCATGTTGTGCAAACCGTTCTCATATTAACAATGGCTGGACTTTTTCTGGATGTGTTGGCAAGTGGTGATGTATCATTTCAGTGCTTGTGTACCATTAGGAGCTACTGAGAACTATATATTCTTGGTAGATTTTGAACTTTAAACTGGATGTAACAACTAAAGCATCTTTATGTTGTTGGATTGATGAGGAAGAAAATATATTTTATGGGGTGGGGCTTAGCAAAGTGGATATTTTGTTTCCTAAGGTGCAGATCATGGCAGAAAGAAATTGGCTAATTGTTGGTTAAATATGCTTAATTCTCTCCTCTGGTTCAAGGCAGCCTGCGTGACCTGTCTGTCTTCTGTTACATATGGCAAACTGACTGAGTCTTGGCTAATGAATGGAGTAGGAATGCAAGTGATATTCACCACCTTGAGGCCTGGCCCAAATGCTCCTGCATTATTCTCCACGTTCTCTTCTCCTCTTATTTCCAGCTGGGTGCAGAACTCTAGGACAGAATAATGAGGCCTTGGGGTAAGATGAAGTCACAGATGGAAGGAGCCATGGTCCTTGAATCACCATCAAATGCCTGCAATGATGTGTTATATGAGTGAGAAATGAGCTTCTATTGTGTTAAGCCTCTGAAATCTGGGAGTTGTTTCTAAGACCATGTAGCTGAGCCAACCAAATACATTAGCTTAGTGACACTGTACTCCATATTGGCACTCTATTTCATGTTAATCACCTGTAGGATGAAGACAAATAATAATTGCCCGTAAGTGACTTAATTTATATGAAAAATGTGTGTCAAACTGTTAAAGTAAAATATTTAAAAAGCACAGAAAACAAGCAATGAAATAAATGGGTGGGAGGTGTATTTCCTGTGGACTTAGTGGAAAAGGCAAGAGTCACTGAAAACAGAAACTCAGTTTATTATAGGACAGCAGTCCAGATCTTGTCTGGAAGGCAAGTAAATTGATTGACAACTAAGCCTAATGATTGATTTCTTTGGCTTCATAGTGAGTTATTTTTCTAGCAAAATTGAGTGATTTTCTTTTTATTTCCACGGGATGGATTGTTTGTGGTTTCCCACAACTTTCCTGCTGAATTCTGGAAGTTTAAGGTTGAGTAAAAGGGAAAGTCTTTTGCCTGGCTAAGTGAAAGATCACATATGGAAATAAGGGTTGGAATAGGGTGAAATGAGAGTGTGGAGAGGAAGAAATGACTGCACCTCTCTAACTGTATGACAAATGAATAGAGCCTGCACACAGTACTGCAGGCAATGTTCACAAAGCTGCAGAGAGCTGCTCAGCCTTGGTTGAAAGGCGCCTTCTCTGAGTTCCTATTTCAATATCCATAAGTTGACTGTCTAGCCTAGTTCCTGATGCACAGCAGGCATATTGTAGGTCCTCAGTAAACTAGAGGAGAAAGAAAGTTTACTACTCCCAGTTTATGTTTAGCTGATCATGTTTGCGATCTGCTTTTTCACTTAAAAAAAAAAAGAGTATTGATATCCACAACCCCATTTAGATTCCAGCTACATTTGGTAATTAGAATATGATTCTTGAGCTTGTTTTTGTCACACATAACACATAGTATACTCTCATAAATAAGTGCTAATTGATTATTCTTTTCTTTCAACGGTACCTCTAAATAGAGCTGAAGGGCTCATAGTCCACTCAAATTATTAAAATGATCACCTTTAGGAGATTGTTATCAGAGACTGATTTTTAGGCAAAATGTGAGACGAGGTGAAGGCAGTGATGGGAGGGAGGTGGATGTGTACTGGAATGAAGATAGTTCTCAGACGTGGCCTTGAAAGAAAACGGCACCTTAACTCTGTATCTGCTCCTTTGTCTGCCTCCTTTGCTCTTACTTGGGTGTCTGTCTTTCTACCACATGTCTGGCAATTGCTTATAGCCAGTACTCTTAATGCTTTTCATCTGATTGAGTCATTTTTCCCTATAGAACACTTGCATAATTAGTGTATCATATGTGTTCTCATTCATTGATTAATTAATTAACAGGTCCTAGATTCTGTGCTGCCAGATTCAGCTGATCTAACAAATTCTGGATCTTATGAGACTAAATTTATGCATTTGGCTACTTTTTTTCCCTGTCCTTGTTTTCAGAAACCACATGGTGCTTTACTTAGTCCTTACCATTCCATCCTGATCTATTAATGTACTAGTACTGATGCAACACATGTTACCTGCTTGAAAAAGAGTTCCTTGTATTGTGTTTGCAGGCTTTATTAAAGATGTTTTTACAGCCCTGGCTGGTGTGGCTCAGTGGTCTGAGTGCCAGCCTGCAAACTGAAAGATCCCAAGTGTGATTGTTACTCAGGACTCATGCCTCGGCTGCAGGCCAGGTCCTCAGTTAGGGGCATGCAAGAGACAGGCAATTGAATCTCTTGCACATTGATGTTTCTCTCCCTTTCTTTCTCCCTCCCTTCCCCTCTCTCTAAAAACAAATAAATTAAATATTTAAAAAGGAGGTTTTTAGATACATGAAAAAGACCCTTCACTATATCTGAAGTCATGAGTGATTAAGTGGAGTGATTAACAGTAATGATAAAAAAGCTTCTACTTATTTATACAGGGTGTCCATCAGAGGTACGTGGACTGTGTACTCAAAGAATATATTTTAATTTTTATTTACTGAATACTCATTCTCTGATGATATTGTGAAAATGCTTTATGTGAATTTTATTCATTCCTCACAATAGCTTAAGAAGAGATGCTCTATGTCCCCATTTTATAGATTAGAAACACTGAGGCAAAGAAAAAGTCAAGCAGTTAATTAGTGGAGGAACTGAGCTTCAGACCCAGGTCTGTCTGATTCCAACATTTCATGTTACTCTAGTTTCCTCACCATAAAACAGCTGATATATTTATGTTGCTTTACAATGTGCCGGGTACTTTTCTACCTATTCTTTAATTCAATCCACATAATCTTTCTGCGATAAAAGCACTATTGTTCTCCCTATTTATAGCCAAGGGAAAAGTGATTTGCACAAGGTATCATTGCCTTGGATTAGAGATTAAGATTTACTAGTATGTCTTCATTTCTGTGCCTCTCAGAGAATTTCTAATCAAATCATGTACACACACATATGTATTCCCAGTGGCCTTATTCTAATAAAAAGCCCTCATCATTACGTAAAGTAGTGAATACAAACACCAAGCTAATGAGATTTGAACTGAGAACAAATATCGGGGCAGCTAAATTCTGCTAAATAAAAACAACACAGGGAATTACAAGAGGTCCTGCCCAGGAACTTCAAAGGAAATACGCTATCCTTATTAATGTAAACTTATCCAACACAGAATGCCTGCTATGGGCATTTTCTATGCCACACTCATGCATATCATTGCTCACTAGTCAATCTGAGACATAAAAAAAAATAATGGAAATTTCAGGTGTTAAATTAGCCACCCTGGGGCACTTCTACATAGTCCCTTGAATGTAGTAAAGGAAATATATGGAATGTGACAAAGAAAATTAATTAAAATAGGCAATAAAGACTGCTGAGTTCAAACAAATTGTGGGCCCTAACACATACCGATCCTATACCTGCAGGCCAGACTTCATGAAATCCAGACAAGGCAAAGCATGTTTTTATACTTTAATGAGGAAAGGAGGTTGTCATGTTACTTAACTATTCAGAAATGTATAGTGACCACCTTGCATTTGAAAATCCTAAGAAGGAGATTTATTGAAGTCTTATAGAAGAACTTTCTTCAGCAAAAGCAGCAGAGGGCTTGATCCAATTTCATTTGGGAGTTTTCAATAAAAAATGCAGTTATTAAAAAACATCGTACCAATTGCCCGAAGAAAAATAACATAAACTTTAGGGTTAGTTGTAAGAGAGTTTTATTTATTCAGAAATGTTTATATTAGTCCAGGATTCTATTTTTTCAGTCACCTTCTGTTAATGTTGTTTTCATCTTCTCTTTTTCTTCATATTTTCAGGTCCATTTCTCTGAAATGTCCCGAGGATTCTTCAGTTTTCTTTGAGTGCATACTGATAAATGCTCTCTGGGAGACTTCTCCCTTTAGGTGAAAACCTACTATCCCTGGGCAATTCATCTACGTTTTTTCTTTGAATATGCAGTGGCAAAGCAGATGGCCAAACTCCATGGCTGCCCTATGTTTCCCATAACCTTTTACTTCCATTTTAAACTCTTACATGCTTTGGGACTTGCCTATCTTCTGTTTTTAAACTTCATATTTCAACTCCCTGACAGCCCTCCATTTACAGCTTCTTTAATTCTTTTGGGGGAGAAAATATCACTGAGCTGTCATTGTCAAGGCTGCTTCTGTATCATGAGTGAAGTCAATTTTATATCGATCAAAGTGAGATGTTTGCAGAGCCAACCAAACCAAACCATCCATATAATTTATGGCTTGTTATGTTCGATGATAAACAAACATTTTAATTAAGTTTGAGGTTGAAGCTTTTAAAAACTTCTGCTGGAATTTTATCATCCACAACAAATAGAGCCTTGGATGGAAGAAGGATCTTATACCTATGTATGGATAAGGACGGGTCTAATACATATGTGTGGATAAGGATGCAAGTATTCACACTGTTTATGTGAGATGAGGCCTAGGAATAAAACACCAAGTATGTCCCATCACCTTACAAAAGAGATCAGTAGAAAACCTCTTTAAAAAGAAAGCTTTTTTTATTCTCCCCTGAGCCAAAGCTCATTAATTTTTAAAGTCACAGGTATAATAGTAATAGGAAATAAGGGATAATTCCCACAAATATAGATCTTTTCCCAAGCACCTGCCAATAGAGTAATTTGTTCCTGAACCCTTCGGAATGACCTCATCTGATGTATTGCCACAGAGTAACACCATAGTGGGCTGTAGCAGAGCAGTGGAATGAACCTAGAGCCCATGCTTCTCAAGAGCTCCTTGAACCCCTGGCTCACCCACTGGCCTATGCCAGAGTTAAAAGACGCAGTGGGCCCTTAGGATGATTTTACTAGCAACTTGTTTCTTCTTGTGGAATACTGAAAAAGTCTGGAGCAGGGGTGTCCAACCATTTGGCCTTTCTGGGCCACACTGAAAGAAGAAGCGTTGTCTTGAGCCACACATTAAATACACTGAGACATGTAATCACAAAAAAAACCTCATAATGTTTTAAGTGCATTTATGATTTTGTGTTGGGTAGCATTCATAGCCATCCTGGCCTGCATGCAGCCCATGGGCTGCAGGTTGGTACCCCTGTGGAGAGCTAAGACCTAATTTTAAATACGACTTTAAAAAAAATTATAAGAAAAGATTTTTATTGCCCTATTTATTGCATACTTAAACATAGAAAAATCTACTTAAATGTGAACATTCTGCTGTTTTGAGAGGCAAGTGGGGGAATACTTTTTTTTTTAAGTTTATACATTTTGTTACAGACGTTAATGCAATAAAGTCAAGCTTTTTCTGAAATTCTGGTGTGTCAGTTTGCTACGGCTGCCATCACAAGGTACCAGAGATTGAGTAGCTTAACAGAAATTTATTTTATCACAGTTCTGAAGGCCAAAAATCTAAGATCAAGGTGTCAGCAGGGTTGCTTTCTGCTGAGGCTCAGTACTTGGTTTGTAGAGGGCTGCCTTCTTCTACATAGACTTCCCTCCATGTGAAAACACCCCTGCTGTCTCTCTGTGCGTCCCAATATCATCTTGCTATAAATACACCAGGCAAACTGGATTAGTGCTCAGCCTAATGGCTTCATTTTATTTTAATCACCTCTATGAAGACTATATCCAAATATAGCCATATTCTGAATGACCTAGGGATTACGACTTCAAAACAAGGACTTTAGGGGTACACGATTCAACCCTGGTACAGTAGAACTTAAAGCTCATAAGAATATGGATGATGATCAAGTACAATGTCATTTTTCCACAGGCCGTTTCACATCTTGAAAAGTGTTATCTAAAAATGTTTATTTATGCCATATGATCTCATGTATAAGTAGAGTCTAATTAACACAACAAACAAGCAAGCAAAATATAACCAGAGACATTGAAATGAAGGACAAATGGAAAGTTACCAGAGGGGAGGTGGGAAGGGATAATAGGGGGGAAAGGGGGCAGGGTTTTCAGGATCAACTATAGAAGACACATGGACAAAACCAAAGGTGGGTAGAATCAAAGGTGGGAAGTGGGGCTGACTGAGGTGGGAGGGAGTGGTGGGGGGGAAATGGAGACAACTGTACTTGAACAACAATAATAGAAAAGCAAAATAAATCTCTAGAACACATTCAAAACAGCTGGTGAGATATTTTTTAAAGGGTAAACATATGTGGAGATGTGTTATTTTAGCTACCTAGAAAGTTTGAAAGCACATCTACATGTTTTTTATTGTTTAATTTTAGCCTTGAAATAGCCAAGTGATTGCTGCTATTATTGTGCTGGATTGTGTTTGTTTATTTATGTTGAGAGAACCAAATGTCAGAGAGGTTGAGTTGAATAAGGGCTCCCTTTAGAAGATATCTTCATCTCTTCCGATTCTGGCTGGCTTCTGCTGGTTATCTTTCCACTGGCACCAAGGACCCCTGTTCTACGTGATTTTTGTGAAATTGGCAAAAATTGTATTAATATTATGTTGAAGAGATTATCTAATGTGTTACAAAAGTAGTTTTCTACAAAATTGGGTATGAAGCTATGGTCTCAGTTCCTGGAAATACTCGTATTATTACCTTTTGCAGTATGATTTGGAGATTGCAATCTATTCTTGACAATAGATACCAAGATTACTAACTCCTCCTTGTCACTTTGAGTCTAAGTCACACAAGGAGAGACACACAGAAAGGTGCACTGAACCAGCACTACCTTCGGGCAGAAAGAAGCATGCATCTTTAACTCCTCTTTTCAAGCACATATATGGAGATAAGACATACATTTCTTTTAAGTCACACAGCATAGATCTCTTCAAAAATGACTAAATTATTACTTTAAGGTGGAGCAACCAAAACAGAGTTGATTTGTTTTGGCTTCTCTGTGATGAAGAATGCTCTTTTTCTCTATAGCAGAGTTCTCTCAGTTCATTATGATCAATGTCCCTCTTCAGTTCAGCTTTATGTTATCACAGTAGCAGTTTCTCTGTTTTCTTTCAATATTATTGTTTTTTGTTTGTTTGTTTGTTTTTTGTTTTGTTTTTGTTACTGGAATTCTGTGTCTCAAAGGAAGATTGGGAAGCTAGCCAAGTAAGTGTTCACAAACACGAATCTTTCCTACTTAGAGACGGGGGAAGGGAGTACAAATATCAAAAATGAATAAATTTTTTCAAGTTTGTCAGATTTTCTTGTTTGTAAATATATTGATGCATATGATTTATTATTCCCTTTAAATTACAGTTGTAACTTTGGGTATTCACATTCTATTTAAACCAAAGTATATCATGTGGAAATAAGCTTCTTGGATTTAGAAGTAAGTAGTACCCAATAATCTAATTTATTGAGGAATAATTGTCATCCTTATATGTTTAATTTTTCTAAAAGATAAAAGGACACCTTACATTTTCAGTAACCTCTGGGCCAGAAAGGAAAGCATTTACATCAAGAGACAACATCGTTTAATGAGAAAACCTTTGGGTATATTACTCAGCTGATAAAATAAGGTTCTGATGAATAAACAGAAAACAGAGGTTGGAATTGAGCCAGATGTGGGATTTGCTAGCAATAGATGGTTGGGGAAAAGAAAAACACAAATTCTTTGTAGTGTGAGTGCTCTGTCGTCTGGTTTGTTTAATTTTTGAAGTTGACACATCACACATTGTTGAACTGACAAGTTGAATGAACTTGAGTGTAGGGCAGAAACTACTAATAAGCCAAGGGCTCTGCCCTCACTCCTGAGTCATCAGTGGTAAGAAATAAGTGTAAATCAGTTTGTCTGGAAGAATTTCCAAACTTGTCTGGATGTTGCGGACATGTTGTGAACAGTGCATGCCGTCTGAGAAACTTAAAACAATGTTATTTTAAAGCAATATGCCAAGATTTGAGATAATGCAGACGCACATTCATATTTGGACAGAGTGACATCTTAATGAGACCAAAGCAATATGATTCAGACTATTGAAAGCTTTGAGACCTCATCACACAGAGCAGTCATTAGGAGCAGTTTAGCTTATACCCCAGAATGAGATCATATAGAGTTAAAGCCATGGAACACGTCTGGTTGAAATCATGAACGGAGATAGGGTTGTATTCCTCAGTGCAACATTTCAGGTCCCTGGAATATAATTTAGATAAACTATAATTTAGTTAAACCAATGCTGATACAAAGGAAGAAGGAATGAAAAGAAGGGAGGAAGGAAAGAAAGGAGAGTAAGGGAAGGAAAACAGAGAAGAACTTACAAATAAATTGAGCCTAGTCAAATAGAATGCTTCCTTTGCATTTTAGTGACAAAAAAATGAATGCCTTTCCCCTTAAGATGAATGGGACCCAACATAATGACAACTATTCAAATGAATTAACATGAATTTTTATTGTGTATGCACAATAATTTAAGGAAGAAATTTACCCTTTTCCTCACTTTCAATTATCTTCACTTTAGAAATCCTTCTGCTGGTGAATCATATTGCCCATTTTTGGTGTTCAGCTTGCATAAAAACATGAAATGCAAGTCTTAGAAGGCATCTTGAAGATCATCAACAATAATTTTTAAGGGCAAAGTAACCACTGAATTGAATCCTGGTAAGAACTATTACACAGAATGTCTAAATGGAAGTAGCTAAGAAGCCAACTCCAAGAGGCTTATGGAACTGGTTTTCTAAAGAGTAGGAGAAAGTAGAAGAAGATTGTTTACTGAAGAATAGTATTGACTGTGCTAATCCTGATTAACCAGTCTCGGAACCCAGATTTTATGGATGAAATTAAAATCTTTATTAACAAATTTTTGGTTTCATGTTAGGGAACTATGAATCAAGTATAGATTAGGACAGATCATGATTAGAATTTACACAACCATTAGCATCATACGGATTGTAACTATCATAGCAGGATTTAATTTTTTCACATACCTTATTCATGTTACATATAAGCTTATCCCAAACTCTTAAACTTACTATATACTGAATTTTTAAAGATAATTCCTTATATGTGAGCACCTTACTTTTCTAATACTTTCTTCTATAAGTTTTTCTTATACTTTTCTATAAATTGTAATTTATCTAACTCTACAGATTGTTGCTAATAAACAATATAGGATACCAGAAATTTATTTACTCATCAATTATGTTAATTTTAATTTCCAAAACCTTGGCTATGGCAATTGAACAAATTCAATTGCAAATCACATGAATTTTAGACCCCCTTTGTAGAACATTTAATGTGGGGGTCATATTTTTCCCCTTTTAAAAATGCATCTGTCCATGACCTCAATAATAATCTCTGTCAACTGTTTCCTACCAGCTCTTCCTTTTACAATAGTCCTAGATATTCATTTTGGAGGTGATGTGATTTGGGAAAGTTGGTACCGTCTCTGTCTCCTGTGGTGGTGTGAATGACATCAGCATAGCCAGCTAGCCCTTCCATCCTTCTGGTCACTATGACAATGTCAGGTGTAGGCGTGAGATCTAAGCCAGATCAATTTCATTGAATCTATTCTCTACCAGACATGAATGAGGAAGTGATAGCTCTAGGAAACCCTGCGTCTGCCATTAAATTGGGCTAGGATCCAGCCTTAGGAAGATTTGACACTGCAGAAAGCAAAAGAGTATAAGAACTGGGATATTTGATGATACCATTGCTCTGATACTTTCACTTTCCACTGCCAAGGAATAGTATGAATCAGGTTATCTCATTTATGCTGACAGTTAATGTCCATCAGTAATTAGCACGATACCATCGTTTGTGTTGGTAGTCTACTTCTCAACTCATGTCAAAGTGTTTCTTGCACTCATTGAAAAGGTTTTAATACAAAATAATAGCTGGTGGCTATGGAAACAAAATCATAAATACAAGGATGATTTGTCACTGTGCATGTCTAAAGACTAAGGAGGTGAGTTGGACTGCAGCTAAGTGTTTGCACTGAGGGACATTAAGACCCAGTGTCGAGTAGATAGATAATTATCTTCATATACACATTAATTCCTTATTTATTCATTTCAAGTGTCTTTTTTTTTTGGATTGAAGATCAAAATGTATGAAGAGAATGAAGTGTACATTGTACCAGTGCCTTGATCATTCTGTCAGCTACAGTATAAAGCTCAAAATGACATAATGTCTTTAAGCATTTGTCTATCATTGTCCTAGAAATTAGTTTAGTATCTGATATTTACCAAATATCTACTTTTACTAAATAATTAAATAAGTTTTAATCTAGTGCCATACTGTATAGGAAATAATATCATTTTTTATGAAATTTCAATTGTGGATATTTTTAAGTAATGGGATGGTGAGGTATTATTATTCTTCCTTTCTCTTGTAAGTGATATTTACCCATCATTATCATGTTTTAATGAAGTGTTCATTTGTATGGGGACTGCACATCAATGGCTACATCAGATAGATAGATGATAGATAGATAGATAAATAGATAGATAGATAGATAATAAATTGATAAGGGAGAGATATTAAGCTGATTAAGGTGTCAACCTGACTATGCCATGGGGTGCTCAGGTATTTGGTTAAACATTATTCTGGCAGCTGAGAGGGAGTTTCTGGATGAGATTAGTGTTTGAATTAGTACACTGAGCAAAGCAGATTGCCATTCTTAA
Organism: Micronycteris hirsuta; assembly: GCA_004026765.1. Lineage (NCBI taxonomy): Eukaryota > Metazoa > Chordata > Mammalia > Chiroptera > Phyllostomidae > Micronycteris > Micronycteris hirsuta. The sequence continues at coordinate 59,921 of PVJI01002819.1, read as the reverse complement.
TGTAGTGGGTTTCATTTAATCCATTGAAAACCTTAATAGGACAAAAAGACTAAGAAAGGATGTGCTCTCTCTCTGCCTGACTTCATGCTGGCATATTGGCTTTCTGCCTTGGTACTCAGACCCAGTCTGTAACTTACACCATCAGCTCTCCTGGTTCTCAAACTCCTTTGGATTGGGATGAGAGCTATGCCATCAGCTCCTAAGTCTATAGTTTGCTGACTGGAGATCTGGAAACTTTTCTGCCTCCATAATCACATAAACTAATTTTTTGAAATAAATTTCTGTATATGTGCATTTGTGTATACATGTGTGTTTATCTATCTTATCAATACTGATTCTCAAGGGAAAGATTAATATAAATAGATAAATAGGTAGATTAATACACAATTAATAGGAATGGATAAAAAGATGTAATAAAATAAAATGAAGAGAGGTGGTAAGAATTAAGTTAATGAGGCATATATATCATGTTTGTGAGCATGAATATTTCTGTTTTATTTCTAAAATCTACTCTTTTTGCTATCTTTACAATTAAACATTTTATTAATTTATGTATGTATTTACTCATCCATTTATTCAGCAATCATTCATCTTTGAGTCTCCAATGCTCACCAGGTTAAAGACACTTGATGATAGACACCCTCAAAAGGTCATTCACCTGCAGTAAAATACAAACACAAGCAATGAAAGGGTTAGATTCCATGTGCTCTGAGAGAAATGAAAGGGTGGCTAAATCAGACTGAAGAACCAGGCTCAATATCTGAGAAGGGATGAGCACTTTAGTATTACTCACAGGTTCCCTATATTTTTATACAATATAGTGTTTGGTCTTTCCAAATATCTGAAAAGAAAGACAGCATCTCTTCAGAAAGTAGAGTAATTTTGCCCCTATCTCTAACTCTCGAGCTACTATCGAGTTTGTTGCACTTATTTTATAATAACTGGGCAAATGCAAAGAGCATACTACCACATTAAAAAGTGTTTTATTTCCACAAATCAGAAGACACCAACCTCTCACTTGCAATCTGTACTGCATCATGATTTTGTACCCAGGCTATTGAGTCCCAGCTCTTTGGAGTGGAAATGTCTGCACAATTTACTGAAGCTTTAGGCAGGGTTGTGTTGCTCTAGCAGTTAAATAGCTATGCTAGGAATAAAAAAGTATTTAATGGTTTATTGGATAGTCAATGGCATAATGTGTGAGGTGCCTCTTTAATGGTACACTAAAAGTGTCAAAATTCCTCGCTGTTTTCCACACCTAAAAATGGCATAACATTCTACAGGTGTCAGCCATTTATTTCCACTCGCTCTGCTCATTAGAGAAATATTTCAGTACATAGTCTTCTGAATATTAATCTGGCATGTCTCAATGAATATTAAATCTAAGCAAGCAACTAAGTATGCTCTAATATATATGCATGTATATGTTTGTACATACATGTATATGTATTAAACACTAAGAACTTATAACAATGTATTTAAAGTAGTTCTATGTGTTGTGGTCACTTTCTACACCACCAGTTCACTGTGTTGATTATTGCACTATCCATCGTTGAATGTATATTCTCTGTGTAAGATCCATATGTCCCTGGTAGATAAATTCTCTTTGGCTTACCACCAAAATAATAAAGGCTGCTTAGAGGTAATCCAAAACCCTTTAAGAATAAGGCTGTTATCTATCATTTTAATGGTAATTAATTTCCAGTGGATGTGTGCTTTTAGGGAAAACATGCTGCTATGATTGTGGAGTAGTCCATGCAGTTTCCTAAACACAAACTAGCACATAAAACTCCACAATAGGGTGCTTTGACTTCTAGTGTTTTTCCACAATTAAAAAGAAAAATTTCAATTTTTTTAAAGAAATGACCTTATAACATTGCAAAGCAAGTATGTACCTTGATATTTTCCATATTTAAAATTATACATTTTGCTTTAAGTAGATATATTTATCAATATAGTTTAAGTTATTGATAAATACACATACTGTATATATGTATGTATGGCTATATATGTTTTCAAACTTACAATATTCATTTATTTTGTATGTAGAGCTGTATTAATATATCCTTATAGGCCAACGTAATGGTATACACAGTGAGAATCCTATGTCATGAAGTCATAGGTACTTTGAAGAAATTTTCCATTTCTTTTTGTAACAGAAATGTATGGGATGTGTTTGTGTGTTTATTATACATATTTCCACAGAACTTACAAGAATATGGAAAAGAAGAGAAGCAAAACTATGCACGTTATGAATGGTATATATATAACCAGTTTTTTTTAACTGAGTGCCACATAGATTCTCTTAAAAGTTTTATTACAAGAATCATAAAGAAACATCTTCTTGCTCTCACTGGTGTGGCTCAGTTGGCTGGGTGTCACGTCACTTTGGCTGTGCAAAGTCAAAGGCCAACAGTTTGATTTCCAGTCAGGGCACATGGCCGTGTTGTGGGCCGGATCCCTGATCAGGGTGCATGTGAGAAGCAGCTGATTTGATGTTCTCACTCCCTTCAATGTCTCTCTCTCTCTCTTTCTCCTTCCCGTTCCCACTCTCTAAAAATAAAAAAATAAATAAATAAATAAAGTCTTCAAGAAAAAAAAATCATCATTACATCTAACAAGTAGTAGATCATTGGCTACGCCTTCCATGACCTACCATTTATCTCAACTCCATGACACGTGAGTTCAGGACAGCGAGCCACAGTGGTGCTTCTCAGAAATCCTCCTGCTCGGGGGTCTCAATGGCATTCCTCTGCTCGGAAGGGCACACAGTCATTCAGTAGTAACTGTTCTAACCTGGCCAGATTATGCCTAAATATTTTATTTAGGGTCGTGTTCTAGATTTATCTGTTTTCTGTTATTAAGTCAAACAACGTAGATGGAGGTTATTTTCTTCTTTTTTTATTGTTTGTTTCCAATTACAGCCAAAGGAATTTTAAGGGAAAAAACCATGAATCATTTTGTGTACGTTTACCAACTCTCTCTTGAAAATATTGGACCCATAAATCTTATCATTTATTTGGATTGGAAATAACAATATCATTTCATTTCTACTGATCTTTTTATATTTGAAAAATAAAATTATTTAATTATAATTTTTAAAAACTTTCAACATTACTTATTATATAATCCCATTCATTAGTCTTACACTTTATCCTTTTAGCCATTTTGAGAATTTGTTGCCAGTAGCGCAAATTTCCCTTTACTTCTATCACACATAACCTGGCTCATATTATCCTGGGATTTCCATTTGTAAATAAGCACCAGATTCCATTCATTTTTAACTCTTCAAGGAAATTACTTCAGCAATTTTCGTTCTCTTTTTTTCCATTCAAAGCCACATCTTTTACTTCAGCATAAAAATGTTATTATATTTCCAGTATTTTTAAAAGATTTTATTTGTGTATTTTTTAGGGAGAGGGGAGTGGAGGAAGAAAGAGAAGGAGAGAAACATCAATGTGTGAGACAAACATCAATCCGTTGCCTCTTGCACGCCCCCTGACAGAGACCTAGGCCCACAGCCCAGACAGGCACCTTGACCTGGAATCAAACCAGTGACCTTTTTGTTTGTGGGAAGACACCCAATCCACTGAACCAGCTTCCAGCTTGATTTTGGTTCTAATATCTCTGTAATAGAGGTCATCTGTAATAGAAGTTCATTAAATATGTAAAATTGAAAAAAATGAGATTTATAATCTGTATTGTGGCTGCTTTGCTAATAAAATTTAATAAATGCCAATATAGTAGTAGCAATTGGTCTGAAAAATGCTCATAAACTGGTGGGTAGAATAGCTAATCATTGTCCTCCTCAAACATATTAATTTTCTTACTTACTAAAAAGAATCTAAGATTGTGTTTTACTATGCTAGTTTTTTTCTCCAAACCTCCCACCCAGTGATAATCAGGAGAACAAATTATTTAAAAGTCCATACTGGTTTCGACTTAATTATTCTGACCATTGCAATTGTTCTTTCTAAAAATGTTGAGCTGGCCTTGGCTGGAGGTAGAGGGTGCAGTGGGATTAGTCCTTCAGGACCCACTCCTCTTCCTGTTTCTGTTCTTGAGGTGATGTGCAGATACACTGCGTGAGGAGAAAGCATTCTGCATCCTTGTGTCAAATGTGAGCAACTTATCTTCATTTTTAACATCCTCTGGGCTCTGTATCGCACACTTTTGCCAGGAGCTTCTTGCCTGACTGCCATTTGTAGGTGAATTTTGCTGCCAAGTGTAACTCAGGGACTGCTTGGGGACTGCTCAGCATCCACTTATCTTCCCTGGCAGGCTACGCTCCTTGCTGGCTGGAGACCCTTGAGTGATGGGCCAAATTTTCCATCCAGCTGCTGACTTGGCATCAGTCTCACCCTTCAGGCTTTCAACCCTGGCCTTGGGATCAGCTCATCTTGACACAACAAGCTCCATGAAGGGGCATCTGCCACTCAACTCAATACTTAAAAAAAAATGTTGAAATAGCGGTTTCTTGAGAAAGCTCAACCAAATAGTTCTGGACATTCTCCAGGGAGGGAGAGGAGACAGTATGACAGAGAAACTCTTTCTTGAATTGTAACAAAGAGACTTCAAACTGCAGATTCAGTCCTTGCCTTTATAATGTTCCTTCTCTCAATCAATAAAATCATTCTTCATTCTTTAAATGGAAACACCAGGGCAACAAATGCAGAACAATCTATTACACCTCATGGCTCCTTTCTCATTCTTATCCCTTCATGTAACCATCTCCCAAATCATAGACAGAATTTTGGCTTGCAGAATAGTTCCTCCCTTTGTATGATAATGTTATCTTACAGGACACAAGGGACTTTGCAGATGTAATAACTATTATTAATTAGCTGACCTTAACATTATCCAAGGGAGCCAAATGTAGTCACATGACCCCTTAAAAATTCAAAAAGAAGGCAGAAGAAAATGTCAGGAAGATAGCCAAAGTGTAAGTCAGAAATGCTGGGAGCACAAAAAGGCCTTACCTCATCGTTTCTGGCTTTGAGGATGGGGATGGAGGCACTAACTAAGGAAATTCTGTGGCCTCTAGAACCTGCAAGAACCAGCAAGCAAATGGGTATCTCACTTCTACAGCCACAAAGTGGGGAATCTCACTTCTATAACCACATCGACTGAATTCTGTCAACAAACAGGAGGATCCTAAAAGCAGATTCAGTCTCATTGTCTCCAAGGTTAGAGTGCAGCCTTGACTGAGCCTTGATTTGGGCTGTGTGAGATTCCCCGCGGACTATACAACCAAGCCCACCCAGACCACTGACTCACAGAAAGCAGGAGATGATGAGTGTAGGTTATGTTAAGCCCAGATTTTGTGGTAATTGGTTACACTAACAATATAAAATTAATAAAATTAGCTGAACTTTAGTGATTTAGAATTATATTTTCTATACTATGAAAGAGTCTAATAGCTGCATCCTAAACTGTATTGTTGATATGCTAAAGATCATTATGAAAGAATTTGAAACAATGTAGTGATTATAGCTGAACATGCAAATGTATCGCCTTGCTATGAGTTCCAGACCCTTCTGTCTACTGATTATGTATGATAACACTTCATGACTACCCTGCAGAGATTCTGCACTGAGAAATGATGCAAAATCAGATATTTAAAGGCACTTGTTGAATTCTGTGGAAAAAATCACACAATTGCCAGTAAGCTTTCCTTCAACTAAAATTAATGTATTCCTTTGCTTGGAGACCCAGGTTTAACAGATTCATAAACCAAGAGGGCTCTTCAACATAATTTTGTTTTCCTTTCTTATTTCTTATGTTGAATATTCCCAATGTGTATTTTCTTTCTTGAAAATTGTAGATTAGCTTCAAGAGAACCCGCTGTTCTCATTTTAGTTTAGAGATTGAATAGGCATTAACTATACACAGCACCTTATAAATCTCAAGGAGCCCAGCCTCTCTTCTAATCATGGGTTTTCTACTTTTGAAAATGCAGAGAAAATGTAGGTGTCTTTCATGAAAATATCTAAATAGAGCCTTGTCTGGGATCTTCTCCATATGCCTGTCTGTCTGTCTGTATATATGTATATATCTATCTCTCTATCTTTATAGCTCCAACATCTTTACCCTTTATCTCAGTTTGTTCACGGTAAGCGATATATACTTTAATATTTTTACAATTGTTTGTACAATAAATACTAAGATTTTACAAACTCTAAAAGACAGAAAGGTTAGGAATGTGATGGATTCCTGTACCTACAACTACTGAAACTTGGCGATATGAGAGTAAGAAGTTAAGATGGAGGAAAGTAGAAGTATAGAGGAGACATCCCTTCAACATCATAAGGTTAACTGATCAAAAATCACAGAGTTACTTTATCAATATCCATATGTATGACCTTGATTGAAAACCCTACTTTGTCAACAAAAACTAACATGCTCCTTTTCTGTCGAACATGTATTATAACATTTGCCTTTCAGAGTTAGGCTGTCAATGGATGTATGGTAGCATTTATACACTTAAAATTTCGTTGAAGAAAGCTGATCAAAATTAATTCAAATGTGTTGAGTTGAGCCCAGTTCTTTGGAAATGTGTTAATATACAAGATATTTGTTTTTTTCTACTATGTTGCAACAAGATCGCTCTCAAACACTTTTACTTGGTTAGGTTACCATTATATTCCATGGTCTAAGTTCTTACCATTCAGATAGCTACACCGGTTCTGTACTAAACCCTTACCGTCACTGTTCTGACACTGTTGTGGACTCTGCTATTAGATTAATGTTCCAGAAATACTAACTTTATTCATTCATTTTTTCATGCAAACAAAAGAAAAGTTCAAATTTGTATGAACATTTAAGGGTCCATTATCTGTATAACATAAAAATAAATGCTATGAAAAAGAAACACATTAAATGTCTCTTTCTTTAAACAGCAGGCAGATTATTTGCACAGGTGTTGAGATGTACAAACATGGAATTAAAAACTATGGAAGTCTATTAGTGCTGGCATATGGATATGCAAATTTACAATATAGAGAACTAATTCGGGGAGTTTGTAATGGTTGAAGTGACTACAATTAGAATTGTTCAATAGACTATATGAAAACAATTTGGTTTAAACCAGGCTGTAAAATATTAAATAGTTGAATGGGGAGAATGAAGGCTAGTCTGAGTGTGACAAAATACACAGATGAAAATTAACATGGGGTTTTAACATTACAGTGGGCTCCTCCCAGAGTCACCCATAATTCCCTGGATAATTTAGAACTAAATTAGGGAAAATGTTGACGTTTAGCCTCAGAAGTAAACAATTTGTTAAAGTCACAGAGAGTCATAGAAAATTTTTGTGCAAATAATCATCAAGAAAATGCTAGGTTTTGAATAAAGAAATCTGACCTTAAAGTGAAGGATGAATTATTTAGAGGGAATTGGGAGTGAGAAGAATAGTTAAAAAATTTGAAAGAAGGAATGGAAGGTAAAAGCTAAGGGAACAGTATAAACATATGAACATTTAAAAAGCAAATTCTTTTACAAGTGAATTATAGTTACATTTAAAAGTGTTTGGGAGTTTAAGAACTTAACTCCTTTTTCCCTGGCTCAATATCTAATACATTCTGGCAGAACACTGGAGTGGGGGCAGAGGGAAGAGATAAGAGACAAAGTCATCCCAGCCCTTATTTCAAACCAGTGCTGCAGATATCTGGGTAGAAGGGAATAGAGAAAGCAATGCACTTGAGCATCATGGCTTCAGCAGAAAGTCTGTACGAAACCAACACCCTGTGAAAATGTGTTGACTGCTATTGATTTACACGTAGTTCTTCTTGTACTTCTGACACTTTGTTTTCTATTAGATGGTAAACACCAAATGGAACCCTTTCTCTTCCACATGCTGATTAGGTAGAGGAAATTACATAATGGTTATGAATGAGTACTGTCAAGGATTTAAAATAGCAAAGGAAACCTTACATTACAATGATTTTCTGGTTGTACATTTGGATTTACTTAAATGGTCTCTTATCGTGTTGTATTATTAACCAAAGCAATTATCATTAATTTGATCAATCCATATGTTTTCAGTGTTGGGGATATAGCAGTGAATAAAACAATATCCCTGCCTGTTTAAAAATCTATGTAAATTTATTATATACAATATTAAGGCATTTTATTCATTCACATATAAAAAAGTTATGCAAACATGGAAAGCTAATCTGTGAAAACCATCTCCCTTACACAGTGAGAAAGAGCTGGGCTCCTTGCAGAAAGAAATAGATCAAAGGACTCACGCTTCTATTTTAGTCTAAACACTTGTTTTCTTTCTTTCTGATCTAAGAGTTTACTTTATCATGGATCCCGTCCTGCACCATTTGCTTAGCTTCCTCCTACATTTCCGTGTGCATTGTAAGTCCTATAGAGATATGGGGAGAAAAGGTAATATTTCTACTTAGTCTTCCACTCACCAGCTGTGTGATCTTGGAGTAGTCACATACATTTAGAAACCTTCATTATCTAATATGAAAGGGGAAATGTAATTACGAAACGAGGAAATATTTACTTGAGATGCTGAGATATGGAACCTACCTAACATCATTTCAGGAGTCTAAAGTTTCCTTGAACATTTTTACAAAAAGTATGTTTCATGACTAACAAGAAAGAGAAAACTCTGTATATGAAAACAAAAGAAAACACATATTATGCAAAAGAAAAGAATGACAAATTAACCTCTAAAGAAGCTGAAAGTAAGGAATTCAAAGACATTTCAGTGTGGAGCTAAAATTTCATAAAGATCGACAGAGCCTCTCCCATCCGTGTGATTAACAGGGGAAAAAAAGTATCTTCTTCCTGCTTTATCAGTGGTAGAATAAACCTTTAAAAACCATGGAATGAACAGCTAAAATAGATCTGTAAGCACAGAGGGTTCCCAATCCCAGCTACTATGATTGCTTCCCTTGTACACACTACAGAGTGTAGTGTATTTTTTAACTGAAGGAAGTATATTTACCATATGTTTTCCATAGTGTAAAACACACCGGCTGGCACATTTGGGGCATGCAACATGTTTTTGTGATTAATTTCTACTCCACACAACCAGGAAATTCTTATGAATCCTCTTGAATGTTTTGCCTGCTAAGATACATTATACATGCTTGAAAAACAACGTTTCCTCTTTGTCTTCCACACCCAAAACCAAAATAGTCAAGACTTTCCTTGCTTTGAATTAACGTCCAAAATGACTTCACTCAGTAAAAATTTGGGAGTAAATTCACCCCCAAATTTAGATATGTTCTCATCTCTACCCAAACGCATAACAAAGAGCTTAGAAAAGATTCACTTTGAGTATCAGTGTGATGTTACAGGAAATGTTGGTACAGGAATTCGAAAACTTATCTGACAGGTCTGCTGTCTCATCAACTTAACTTTTTTTTTAGCATGAGAAAAGGACTTTGTGTGTGTTTTTCTCGCTCTGTAAAACAGACTTAGTACTTTTTATCTCAGGTGCTAGTTTATTTTAAATTAGATCAAAGAAGGAGAAACAAAAACTAGTTTTGTAAATAAGGAAACATAGTATTTTATTCTAAGTCTTTGTTTGTAGCTTTATCTAAATGTTGCGCTGTCGAATCCCCTTCAGCAAGGCCAAGGTGGATGGTAAACTGAGTTTTGTCTCTGGGTCCTCCGGGTGGAATGTGTAGAATCTAGGGAACAGAATGGGGGATGGCTGGCACTAAGCTTTTGCCACCGTCAATGTTTGACAGAGGCTCAATGACACTTCTTTCCCCAGACCAGGTTTCACTACCAGTCTAAGCCCTTCAACTCTGTGTTCCCTAAACTTAGAGCCATTGCATACTCACATTTCCCAGGAGAGAAAAGCACAAGTGAGGGTGGAATTAGAATTGTTCTTAAAAAAAAAAAAAAAAATACTCTCCTGGGTACCGGACAATTATTGGCTGACAGGTGGTGTCAAGTTCCACCGAAAAACGTCCCTGTGTTTATTACCTGGTGTTCACTTCTTGAGAAAGACTAATAGTTAAACATTAATCTCTAGGAGAATTGAGACAGGGACTATGGTATATAATTTACCTAAAACACTTGGCAAATCTGAAAGATTTCCAAAACACTAAGCACACAAGGCTCTTCTTTCCCTTTGAAATGTGCATCCTGGGTGTCCTTTGTCCTTTGTCCCGTTCTCAGGAAATCGGTGCAGTTCTCTGTTCTATGATTTCACGTTCTCTTCTATATCTGTCTGATCGTGACCATGGTGTTAATCTTTCTGTGTTATTCTAAGACAATGTTCAACATCTTTCTGGAAAGAATGTATATAAAATTTCAGGGGCCACCATTAAAAAAACATTTTAAAATAGATGAGCATTAAAGGAAACAAAGTTACTCTATCTTGTAAAGTTTTAATGCCCCAGCCATCTATCGTATTCACAACTCTCAGTTTCACCGTGACTATGACTGTATCATTTCAATAAACAGTCCTTGTTTTCTCAATCCTTCGCATTAATATTGAGGAACTTAATACCAATGGAAATAAACGTATGCTTCTCATAGAATTACAGAGCTGGAAAGTGATCCTGCGTGCATACGATTAGCTACTACTGTGTAGAGAATCTCCAATAGCTATTGAGTATTTTCATCTGAGTATCACACAACCACTTGAAAGTTTTTTTTTTTAAATCACGAAGCCATTTTTCCTCATTTCCCCTTCATGTCCCTTTATTTGTTGCACCATCTTCATTCTCAATCGCCACTGTCCACCTTTTACCAATCCATCATGTGATCGTTATGGGGGATTTGGGGCCCTCCTAGTTTCCTCCACATTGCTTGCATTCACCTAAAGTTTGTCATTACTAAGTGTTGAGCATATTTACATTCACCAAGCAAAGACTACCAGAAATGCAACTGCGGTCAAACAAACTCAGTCCCACTACTCACTGTCACACACATGAAAATGGTACAGAGCATGGGGCCAATGGGCTGTCACCATAAGAAAGATGGATTGAGAAAACTCAGAAAGCAGAAATAATTTGGTGACATGCTATCTTAATCATTTATATAGGAAATGGAAAGAATAAAAGAGGGCTAAAATGTAATAGATTAAAAAAAGTGGCACTCTGGTGAGCTAGGTCAGTGATATTGGGACATTATTGTGGTTTGCACAGTCTGCTTGTTTTGGTCTGTGCTCAGATATGCTTTCCCCAGTCCACCACAGTCCAATATGTCACTCTGTAATGACAATGGCCAAGCTGTTGGCACCAGGTCAAACTCTTTGGCTCTTGCTGTCTCTAGTGCGTGATTTATCCCAATCTCTCTCTCCCTCACAGATGCCTCATCACTCCAGACAGATACCACCTTCTATAGTTGCCTGACCACCTAGTGTTTTATATCTACCTGTCTTAGAAAAGTTTTTTTTCTCACAGAACTTCTTTTTTAGTTCTAAATCTTATTTCAACTTACTATTCATACATTCTTCTGAAAATCATTCTCTAATGATCCTCTTTCTAAATGATGCTCCCTCCCCTTGATACATTCAAGCATCAGCAAGAGCATAAACCCTATGAGATTGTGGACTGTATAATATTATGCTCAATTCATATCAATTGAATATATGATCTATGCCAATACTTTACCCAGCATCTGGCACAGATAAAGAGCTATCAGAACAGATATGTTTTCAGAACAAGTGACCGATGATTCATTGTGTACATGTGAAGATAAGGTAAGAAATGAGGCAGAAACGAATAACGATAACCTTGCCTTTGAGCGGCACATGTCACATAGAAAATATTGAATGTTGTTAATTCCAAATTAGTTAGGTAAATTTTATTAAACTGAACGGACCTTAGTATTGTAGATGGTTTTCTTTTTGGGGTGTGGAAGGAGAGTTAAAGAAAGAAGGGACCAAGAGGAAAACCACGTGAGACCATGTTGCTCCAATAGGCCCTTAAGTACACACGCACAGAAATTTTCTATTGGTTTTCACATTTCACTGCTATGAAAAAATAACTTCATGCATAGAAAGAAATATGTTGGTTTTTCTCTACTTCTGCAAGAAATAGTAGTTTTAATCAGGCATTCTTTGATTGACCATCCTTGTAATTTTGCTCTTTGGGATCAAGAGAATTGTTATTTGGGAAGAAAGTATGCACATTAAGTTCAAGGCTACACGGAGGGAATCATTTGCTTTATAATTTGAGGTGTAGGGAAGTTCTATGCGCAATTACAAAAAATGAATGACAATGAATATGTAGATGTTATCTAGAGGTCCCTTGACAAAATAGCAACGTGGAGAAACTTTCCAGCTTGACTCCCATGTGATAGTAGAGGCAAATATGGTGAGTCTCTCCTCCTGAGGGCAGTTACCTGGCAAATACAAAGGCAAAGTTAAACGTGTATAATTAGTATTGTTCACAGGTCTTAGTTGTTTTTCTCGAGATACATGAAGTAAATTCAGTGTCGTTGGGTATGAATTTTAAAAGAAACAGTTTGCAAAAAGTATTACCCTGTGTACAATTTCAATGTAGATTACTCTCATTAACACATTTGAGTTCATTTCCTTTTTAGAAAACAATGTAAAATAGGCCAAGCCAATATTATCATCCCCAGTCGACAGATGAGAAAACATACAACTAATCTCTGTAGTGCCATGGAAAATATCACTGATTGATCACAGAACTGCTTTCTCCAGATACAATGCCGCATAATCCTTCTCAAAAAAGTGTTCTTTAAAACTACTCAAGTGTTGTTAGCAAGGGTGGTTTATGTGTCCAAGAAGATATAACTAGAAGTGAGTTTATGGCCCCTAAAATCTCTGAGGTCATATAGTTTTAAAATATTACAAATTGAAAAGTAATCAAGTATTCATTATTCCTGGGCCCCTTCCATTCATGACAGTATTATTTGACATGCACTACATTCTGCCTTATTAATATTCCTTGTCTTCTTTTTGTGAAATTCTTATGTAAAAGAACCTAAGAGAGAGATATGTCACTTAACACTATATTATGTAAGATATTTTATATTTTATCTAATATTAACAGAGAAACATATTTAATGTATGTGGCTAATTGGACAGTTTTATCTCGAAGAGACTATACTTGAGATTTTTTTTAAGAACATTTCTTTTCTTTTTTTTTAAGATTTTATTTATTTATTTTTAGAGAGAGGGGAAGGGAGGGAGAAAGAAAGGGAGAGAAACAGCAATGTATGGTTGCCTTTCACATGGCCCTCACTGGGGACCTGGCCTGCAACCCAGGCATGTGCCCTGACTGGGAATCGAACCGGGACCCTTTGGTTCCCAACCCGCACTGAATCCACTGAACTACACCAGCCAGGGCTTTTTAAGAACATTTCTTAAACAGTCATTCCATAGTATTACAATGCTTTCAATTGTATTGACCATTGAATACTGACCATACAGGAAAAAAAGTGTGATATAAATAGTTTTACTATGATATCTTATCATTGATATTATTGTATACTTATGGAAATTAATGATTATCAATTGAATATGCAAGTAAATATGTATCAAAGTTTAAAATACAAAGAGACAGTAGTTAAACTTTTATGTTAAAATTATAATCATTTAGATTATTTGTATATGACATATACATATATACACACACACACATATATATATATCACTTACTACGTACTAGGCCCAGTTTTCTTTTTAATCTGCATGACCGTACATGTTGGTAAAATCCACTGTACTCATGTAAGCCGACCATGAATGAATATTTGTCAGACATATGTCTTGTCAATGCAGAGTTCAGGTGCAATGATGATCACATTTTTTACTTTTGAACTTCATTATTTATGCCTCATATAATAGATCGTCTCTCTATGGTATCTTCTCATCCTATTTAGCACCATTAGTTGTAAATCCACTTAATTCTCCGCATTTAGAAATAATGCACTGTTCTAAAAGTAACGCATTTACAAGTGTTTACAGATCACAGCTGTGTCAGTGCTCAGCCCTGCTGCGTCTGTCCAGAAATGCTGACAAGTGAGCAATTTAACCTGAATCCAAGTTAAAATGCTCCAATGGCTTTCTGGAATTTAATTATGCAGACATGTTCTGAACACCACATAAACAAAATTTCAATGTTTATATTATATCAGCAAGGAGGAACATTACATATTGGTTCTGCCTGGAGGAAACAAGGAAGACAGGAGATCCACAGAGATGCCTGTCAAATTGAGACCGAATAATTCAGGGGCCCAAAAATCTTCCTGATAAGTATTTGCTTTTAATTCAGCTTTCCCATTCAATAATGTAGAAATGTTGTAAAAACGATTTTTAAATCTTGATGACTCTATTATAACCTAATATTTCTGCTTAAATTCAGTGCCATTTTGTAATTTTGTCATCTTTGTTTACTTTTTTTATTGTATCGGCATTAATTTATATTGATAGCACTATTTTTAGCTTGAATTCCTATCTGGCTGCCACAAAGTTGCATATTCTAATATGAAAATGACAAAAAGAAGGTCTATCTTCTTCAGTACAAACATTCTGAATTCTCAGACTAAAAAAAGTACATTTTCTAGTAGAAATTTGTATTGAATATCATTGTAAGGCATTTAATAAATGGGAACACTGACTTGGAATCATGAAAAAAATATTTTTATGATATAGTCAGGGCATATTTACCAAGGAACTTCAACTCATAAATCTCTATATACATACATACACATGTCTATAAGCAGAGCCAAATAAAATTGAATTAGTTAGGCATCCCATTATAAGCCTGAGCTATTTTACATTTCTCTACATACAGGCAGATGGTCTTATCTTACTATAAATTTTGCCTATGGTGCTTAACATCATAAGGATATTAATAAGCAAGAAAAAAGGGGTTTAAAATATATCAAGCAAAAACTATGCTATAGGAAATCCTTTCCATTTTCAGTTTATACAAGTGGGACCAAAATAAATTCATAATTTATTTATTAAAAAATGTGTATTTATTACATGTTTAAACTTTGGTCACCTTCTAAGTACTCATCATTTGATGCAATCCACTTACTGAGACTTTTTTCCACTGCTCAGAACAGTGTTTGAACTCGTTGATCCTGATGCCTTTTGGTGCTTCTGCCAGTTTTGTTTCCCCTTGTCCACATCAGGAATCATTTCCCTTTCAGGACATTTTTCTTCAAGGGAAACAAACAAACAAAAAAAAAGTCGCTTGGGGCGAGATTAGGTGAATGGGGAGGGTGGAGCATGAGGTCATGCCATTTTTGGTCAAAAACTCCTGACCACTCAGCACCAAGTGGGCAGGGGTGCTCGTAAATCACCCACCATGAAATGGGCAAAAGCTCTGAAAGAGTTTTGAAAAAAAATTCACTGAAGCTGAAGGCAGCCTCTCACAACAACACCAGCTAGTGCACTGATACAGATGGGTTCCTAGAACACTCACCTAGAGGAGGAAGCCTGTACTACAAGGGGCCCGCCCTCCAGGAGAGAATTCCAGGCTTTTGTAGGGCATCACTTTATAAACTTGAAAGTTAAAAATTCAGTTCTTCTTAGCATCTTCTCAAAAGGTAGTACCTCTGTTATCAAGAGTATTGATAAGGCAAAATATACAATTATCAATGTAACACTTTTGTTTTTATTTCTTATGGAAATAATGTAAAGTTCATTAGAGTTTCTCTTTAATTAGGCACAAACCTGAAGTGCTACTAAAAACAGATCATCTGCCTATGTGGCATCTAACACGCTTTATGAATTTCAACATATCAGCAACCACTTCTGAGTACCAGCTCATCTTGTACTATTAAAATCTGGTAGTTCCAGATGAAACAGAATGCAAAAAATCCAGTACTGCTTCAAAATGACCTGAAGAAGCAGGATTTCCAGTGACAAAGTCTTTTACACATGGTCATCAATATGAAAGTGAATGATATATAAGAGTTATTTTATAAAATGATATAGCTCAAACAACACAGTGGCAATTTAAGCACATTTAAATTGCTATTGTGCATGCTTTGATTTTAAATTAATTTTATGTATATTTTTAATCATCAAGAATTTAATAATATATGCTACTATTTTCTCAATTTTTATATTTGGGATATATGTTAGAATTTTTTAATATCTAAATGGCTGTGACTTATTCTAATAACAATTAGTTTATATCTAATTTCATATTAAAGTTTTTCCATTTGTAAGTTTCAGGTCTCACAAAATTTGGACCTGTCCCTAATTTTGTGGAGTAAATTTCTACTTAATTATTGTAGGTCAGTGAAAGTGATTTTAAGGAGACTAACCACATAAATGATACCATTGCACCAACTGAGGTCCACAGGCAACCATCTGTGTTTTATGAATAAAGCTCTTAAAGCAGTTTAGACGGTTGGAAGTGGCTGTGGAACTGATGTAAGCTGGTACATGGTATTAAGAAAGCTGACCCCTACATTTATTTGATTAGAGCTGATTTAGTTCCAGAAAACAATTTATCATGTAAAATTGAGTCTTATTTAAAGTGTTAGTGTTGTTTGTATTTAATTTATAAATGTGGCTTTCATAATTGTGTTAGAACTACAAAATAAGGATTAAACTTCATTTGATAAAGTATATTATTAAGCACATTATTATAAACCTTATTATAAATGCAACTTTAAGCATAATTTTTGTTAGCATATTGTTTTGTTTTGTTTTTAATTCAAATACAGGTAAAAAAACATAAACTATCCACTCAAATCACAATGTTAAACTGAAGAAGTTAGAAGACTAGTGTGATTTTGGTCTTGCAATGGGTTAGCATTAGCATTTAGCATTCATGTAAAAATACATGAATCTCAGAAATAAATCCAGAAAAGAGAATCCTAAAAACCATCTTAAATAAACACAAGACTGATTTTTTTAAAATCCAAGTTTAAAACAATATGTAATTTGTTCAGTGTAATTTAATATTTGATTTGATATTGGAGAAGAGAGACCACCTAAGGATTATTTCGAGTGATGATAAATTAAAATCTTATATGTTTTTAAACTGGCATTATAAAATAAATAGGCAAGAATATTTTCAAGGAGGATATTAAGGAAAAAAAGAAGTCAGGCCCAATACAATTCTGTTACTAACACCACTAAAATAAAACAATATTTAAAATGGCATAATACCTGCCCCAGTGAAAATAGACATCGACGGAAAGCCACAGATAGATACATGGACATGAGAGCTCAATATGCATGAAGAAGGAAGCGCTAAAATCAAGGGAGCAAGGAAAGGTCACTTTTAAATGATGCCAAGCTAACTGAATGACAATTTTGATTTAAAATTTTGTAAAGGATAACATTTAATCCATTCATTGTACAATCCTTCTAAGTAAGTTGTTGGGGATCAAGGAGATCTACCTTAAAAATAAAGTCTAGGAGAAAACAAAACTAGCCAAAATGGAATAGAATACATCAAAATTGGAGAGATTTAACTTTCTCTGGTTTGTAATGATAGTGATAGACCTCCCCAAACCATGTAGGTATTTAAGATGTACAAATTCAAAGGTTGTATGTACTTCAAACTTTTAAAATGCCGAACTATTTATGTCTACTCTGCACAGACTACTCAAACTACAACATCAATTTACTAATAAATACATGGGCACAGTACATAAAGGGATGAGTCACACTTAATTTAAAAAACTCATAAAATAAACCCTGGCTGGTGTAGTTCAGTGGATTGAGTGCAGGTTGCGAGCTAAAGGGTTGCCAGTTCGATTCCCAGTCGGGGCACAGGCCTGGGTTGTGGGTCAGGACCTCAATGAGGGCCATGTGAGAGGCAACCATACATTGCTGTTTCTCTCTCTCTTTCTCCCTCCCCTCCCCTCTCTCTAAAAATAAATAAATAAATGGCATCTTTTTAAAAAATCCCATAAGCTATAACTCACCAAAACCACATTTTAAATTTAAGTGAATACATTATTGAACAATGAAAAGGTCTTACTGTGAGACGATGAAACTGATCTGCTCATCCATTGCTCTGGGCACTGCAAGTTTTAATAAGCCACATCCACGCAAAACAAGGGACCTGACAATGGTCTTACCTATCCCAGGGCTTTACCCTAAGCAGTCAACATATATAATATAAAGCTGTTCATTGCAGGTTTCTGTAATGTAACCTCTAACTGGATGCAGCCATTTCCATAGGGTATAAATCAAGTCACAGGGATATGATAAATATTTATTCAGTAGCTAAAATAAAAAGCAAATAATATGATAATTAAATTATGTTTTACTATTTTGTAAACATGTGTGAATGTTTCAGACAGGATGCAACAATAATTTTTTTCTATAATTTGATTATAAGTAGTTTATAGTTATATTTTTGAATTAATGCTACTCCTTTAAAAAGACTATTTAAAATTAGTACTTTTTTTGCCATTCACTACATTTTTGCACATCAAGTTAAAATGAATTTGGATATCGTTACCTTGTGAAGGTAGCAAATGTACATTTATTTTCAGTCTTACCGCAGAGCTTTACTCTGAGTGCTGTGATCCCTTGGTGCCCACGCACACATGTGTGGTGCTTTTGCCACTTAGTCAGCTAATCTTCAGAGAAACGTGCATTGTTTCGGGGGACCGGAGAGCCTCAGGGAAGCAATGTGAGCTGTGCACTTTCACCCGCCTGCTTCCTGCTGCTCCAGTCTCACTGTAAGTGATGGAAAGTGGCATTATCTTCTTCCTATCTTGACAGATACCAGGTTAAAAGAACACCATGTGGCCGCCAAACAATGGACTGTCTCCTTTGTTCTAGTTGACCTATATTGCCAAGTGACAACCTCAAGAGGCTGGAGCAGATTCAGCTCTGCACCTCCACTGGGAAATGTATCTGCCAAAATTTTACATTCCAGGTGTTTGGTCGTGACTGTTGGTGTTGTGTTTTTGTTTTGTTTTGTTTTGCTTTGTTTATACCTCTAATGACAAAGCATTATGCTTCAGCTCTAAAAAAATGATTAAAATAAATTATTGAAAGTGTTTAAATCTAATATTTAGACAGCAACACCTCCCAGCTCCATTCCCAACATACACATTCCGGAGAAAATGAAATTCCGTAGTAGGAGGCTGACAAGGAGGCTCCATGGGCGTATGTGCCAAGGATGTCTATTTCATTTCATTTCACTTCATTTCTTTCTCTTTCTTCCAATATGTGTTCTGCCAAACTCCGAGACAGGCTTTTGTGATACATCGATGATCAGAGGGAAAATCCTGCTCTCACATTGCTCGCTGTCTAGTGTGGAGAGTCAGGGCAGACAGACAGATAAACAGAGTGCTATGAAACAGTGCGCTAAGTGTTCCATCGCTGGTGCATGCAGGGTCTGTGGTGCAGCGGAGAAAGCAGTCCTAACAAGTTCTGGGGCTTCAGGGGATGGAAACTGTCTGGAGAAGCCTTCAGAGAAGGACTTCAGAGAACCATTAGACGTCTTTGAAACATACAAAGGAAGGAAAAAAAAAAAACATTAGAGATGTTGAAGGCTTGCATGGCTGGTGGCTGCAAATTATTTTAAAACAATGTCCACAGTACAGATAGACTAGAGGTCGAGGCTGTTATTTGAACTTGCCCTGAGAGCTTAGGTCAGATAACTGCCATTTCCCAGTGCGGGACATAAGTTTAGCATCTAGATGCATCAGCATACAGTGGATAATTGATTGATTGAATAAATGAACGACAGCCCCTTTCTAATCTGAGAAAAAATTAGAAGCAAGTCATGAAAGCTTTGCTTATAATCTCCATTTCCTCCAGGCTACAGGGAAAGGGATACCCTGGCAGTTATGATGCTGGGTGGTGCAGAGTCTAGTGCTTTCCTGTTGAGGAGGAGTTGCTGCTGTCACTCACCTGAGAAACCCTGTGATCTACTGCAGTCCCTCCCCTCTGGTAGGACTGAAGCAGTGAATAGGCTGCTTGTTTTAAATGCCAGGAACATTTTGTCCCTTATTGTCATAAGGAGTTTAGGAACTAAAAGCTGTGTTTGTAATAAATAAATGACGTTCTTGATAGAAAAAAGTAAGTCAGAAAGTGTATATAGGTTGTAGTAAGGAGGTTATGAAATGGCCATTTAATGCCAGTCATATAGAGGTGTGGCTTCTTTAATTATAAATGCACTCATTTAAAAGCCATACCACAGAGCATGAAATCTAACAGCAAGCTGCTGAATTAAATCCAAGTGAAACAGTATTAAGCAACAAACTTTTATAAATATATAATATCTACCAATTAAACTGAAAGAATTTGATTTCTTAGAGTGATAGTTTCTTAAAACAGTGAAGTTTCACAACATACGTTTTTATCCATAGTTTAGAGTAACCATAGTTTAAATTAGAAAATGATAGAAAAGTCAATATATTTGATTTCTCATATCTGGAGTACAGGTATATCAAGAGCTTTACATAAATACACACACATATATGCTATAATACATATAACAATTGTATACATATAACATTCACCTAAACACTGATATAAACTTTAAGAGAAAGGGTTTGCTTTGAGACTGTTAAAATTTGTCCTAAGAAATGTAAGTTAAACAAATGCCTTAAACATCATATCAAACAAATATACTTTATAATACTCTTTATAAAATCAATATACTAGAATCATTATGTGTATATTCATTATAACTGATGGCACTCCTATATTTTAATTTTACTAATCAGAGTCTATGACTTCATAGGGTTTAATAGAGTTACCTGCACGGCAAAAATTATTATTCGGGCAATTGATTTGCATTAAGGAAGTCAAACAAGGCTTCAATAACCTACTTTATCAATGGGAATTACATTAGTTTAGCCCAGGGGTTTAACCTTGGTCTCAAGTAATAAAAATCACACTAAACTCACATTTCAACATTTCTATTATTAGCCTCCATTGTGCAAATTCAGCTGTCTGGACATCTATTCAGTGTTAAGAAGTAATCTAATCATTGCACTTTTTATCACTTTGAAACATAGTTCAGGAGAGAGATAAAACTGTGAAAGGAAAAAATATGTCAAGTTTGAAGCTCAAAGAATCTCATAGATACTGAAACCTCAAGTTTATTTAAGTTTATAAATAGAAATGAAACTTTAGCCAAGATCAATGCTAATCCTGGCAGTTTTACCAAGGTTTCTATGTTCATTAAATTTCATCAGAAGTAACTGGACTTTCAGTGTTACAATTTATTTCCAATCAGGAGCAAATGTTTTGAAATAATCTCTCTTGGTTTACCAACTATTATCTCTTTGACCTCTTTTCTTATTTCTTATTTTGTATTTCTGATGTGTAAAGAAGAACATATCTAATCTGCCTAAATATTTGAAGAGATGAGAAAAGAAATTCCTAGAAACCATGAGTATTTACAATTGCTAAGAAATGTGAAGTTTGAATCTATTTAAAGGTTATTTATTAGTCAATTTATTTTATGAACCTTAAGTGCATTCACTATAAACCAGATGGAAAAATGGATTCAACAATGTAAATCCAGAGTCGACATGTACACTGCAAGGCGAGGAGGCATACAATGATGCCACTTTTTAGTTGCGTAGGCTATTCTCGTAGGACCCCAGGGGCAGGGAAACTGTTCACTCACTGCTCCCTCGGTGGAGGAACTAGTTCTCTATGGGAACTAGATGTCTGTCTTTAAAGACTCACAAATCACCATGATATGACTGAACTTGAACATGTTGCTGGAGTGAGAACTGAATTTCACATTTAAAATAAAGTATTTTTCAGTCTGACTGTTAAAAAAAAATCCAGAAACTAGACATGTTTCCATTTGAAAGGAAAGTAAATATAGCAAGCAAGGCTATTTTATTTGGAAATTGAACACTAAAAAACTCAAGTAGAGATTATTTTTCTCTCTCTTTACTTCCCAAATGAGCAGTGCTCAGGGTAACCACGTTTTTGCCGTAGTCCTCAGCCCACTGAAACCTGACAAGCAAAAATTCACACCATAAATTATCAGGTGTCATGTTCATGGCTGTGATGACCCATCCTGTCAAGGAACGCGTTTTGTTAGTATCAAACAGAGGAAGAATCAAGCTAAGGAGTTCAGTCCTTTTTACGCTAAGTATATGGTGCATCGTTTTTTTTTTCTAATTTTTATATTGTTTAAGACTCATTAAAAAAAGCTAGCGATTCTTAAAAGATGGAAATATTTTACTGAAATGGTTAAGATAAATTGGATATGATGGGATTTATATATATTTAGAATCACTTTTAGAAAAGCTATAAATTCCTGTTAGATTGTCTATCCAGGTGGAGAAAACCCTTGCTTTACTCAGACCAAAGAAACGCTCTGTTTACCTGCTGAAAGGGTCATTTCTGGGTTTTGTAGTTTAGGCTTTGGAAAAATGCCAAGAGGAAAAAAAAAAACAACAAAAAGTTGACTTCTGCTCTTTCTTCTTGCTATCTAAATGAAGCAGCTGTGTGCTCTGATATTTCATTTATCTCCCATCACTCAAAGAGAAATTTAAATAGTTTCTCTCTTCAGAGTTTCATAATCATGCTTCTGCCCAGAAGGATATCCAGTATGCATGCATGCATATAATTTAAAAAACTGAATAGAACAAAATGGAATTCATAAAGTAGTTTTAATCTGTGACTGAAATGAAAATTTTAATTTCTTAGTTTCACTTCATTGTAAGTAATTGAAATATTTTTGCCCACTCTGCTCCCCTTGCTTCCCTAGAGAGAATATTCCACAGCTGGCATTAGGTTCTCTTAGGTTATAACTTCTGATCTTTAGCCTAAATGGTTTCTATTTTTTGTTTTTGTTTTTTGTTTTTTGTTTTTTGTTTTTTTTTTTTTTTTTTTTTTTTTGCAGTGCAGTGTTAAAATATTTTAACAAATATATCTATTATTTCTCTTTCTCTGTGATGTCATTCACTATCTGGCACAGTTGTAGTAGTTATGCTTGTTTTTCTAATGATAGTTTCCCTTTAAGATTATTATTTTTTATCCCTAAGATATGTACTCTGTAATTATGTTAATCTGAACTCATAAATCAAGTCTGTCAGGCCTTTACACGTTTTTATTGCTCTTTTTCAAATTCTATTTTAATTTGTATCTGAGTGCCCCAAACAGGAATTGAGCTACAATTGCATGATATTTTGATTTCATCAACTGTGTTACCTTCAATGGCCAACTGGAAGTAAAAGGAAAATAATTTAATCATTCTTTGCTTTCAGAACAGAATAGAGATTTAAAATGAATGAGTGAATTGATGAAACTGAAATAATACTAACAGCAATAATACTTAAATGGTAGAACTGAGCAAATAATCATTTTATACCTTATAAAAACCTGATTTTGTCTTATGGGTTAAATAACATTTCACATTATTTCTTGTCACACCAGAAATTCAATCCAACACTTATCTACAAAGACCCTGCTATGTACTTATCTTTACTGAAGGAGGAACGGTGTGCTTAGAGGGGTGGAGGATGGAGACTAGTAAGTTTGAATCACTGATGCACACTATGAGCCACACAGTGTTCTCTGTTATAAGTTATAGCCATTCTCTGAATAAAATCCTAGAAGGCTGCTCTTAGACATATATACAAATTGGGTAAACTGGCTTCAGACATAGTATGTACTTTGCTCATTTAACATAGTTATTATGAGAGTTAAGATTTAATTACAAAGAACGTTTAGTAAGAGATGTAAATATCATGTAACAATTATTTAATAAATAACATGTGGCAATGTAAATTATTTAGAGAACAATCTTATTTTCTAGAAAGTTAATTTTTGCAATACCACAACTAATAAACAATGGCTGTGTATAATTCTCTCCATAATATTTTTTTAAGATTTTATTTATTTATTTTTAGAGAAAGGGGGAGGGAGGGAGAAAGAGAGGGAGAGAAACGTCAATGTGTGGTTGCCCCTCACCACACATTGTCCCCTTTACCTGGCCTGCAACCCAGGTGCCCTTTACCTGGCCTGCAACCCAGGCCTGTGCCCTGGCTGGGAATTGAAACTGTGACTCTGGTTCTCAGGTTGGCACTCAATCCACTGAGCCACACCAGCCAGGGCACTCTCCATAATATTTATATGTTTAACTTTACTGAGAACCAAAATAAATGAGCATAAATAGCTCAGCATTGTAACTACTACTTTACATTCTCCAAAATATTTCATCCCAAATTCCCAATTAGTAATCATTTGCTTACTTGAAAGTCACTGAAACGACATTGGCCATGATGTAGTAATTACCTATATGCACACAAAAATTCCACCTGTTTGCCCATTGGGTCATAACTTGAGTATCAGGAAGAGATACGGCTATTGGAGGGGTATGGTAGCTCAAACTAAGGGTCATTCTGTAAGAGAAATGTAAGCAAAAAATTTTCACAAAAATACTGAACTGTACAGGACATAGTTCTGGCTTAGAAATGACCTGAACTCTGGGAGACTTTTTATGGAAGAATGACCATTTCCCAAGAAAAACAGAATACCATTATTTTGATTTTGAAATAAATTCCAGAACAATCTTCTTACTTATTAATCAGTTATATATTTATTAATCCAGTGAGAACCTATGGAGTCATTACCATTAAGGGTTATTTGTCATATATATTTAGCTATCTCTGTAAGTTATTGCTTTTATCTATCTCATGTTTCCTATTATTTTTGAAATGTTAACATGCTTTGCTTCTCATTTGAGCCTGTGTTAATGTTACTTTTTGTATTCTGCATCTATTTCATTGTTGTCATCATATATTTATGTAAAATGTGAATGAATTAAAATAAATGAATAGAGTCCAAAAAAGTCATTTTTAAAAGAAGCACCCTCATTTACATACAGGTAATGGTATTACAAAATGTATCTCTCATCTTATCTCATACTCCCACTAAAATACATTACACAGTTTATTCAGTCTCGTTTTGCTCATCAGTCTTGCTTCTGAGGACTAGTAGGCAATTCTATAGACCACCGACTTGCCCCATTGGTGTTATTCAGAGTAATATTTCCTAAAGTCAGAAAGAGCATAGTGCTGAGAGAGGTTTACAAAAGGCTTTAGTTTGTGGAAGCATTATCTGGATACCTAGGTGACATCTCATTATAACTAATTTTCAGAGTTTCTGGTTAATTAAAAACAACACTACAGCTTTTCCTTATGATAGGAAGAGAAACAATTAGATCTTATTTGAAGCAAAATAAAGTTTTAATATTTAGACTGTATGTTGCTCTGTGCATTTTAAATCCACTAGTATATAGTTTTATTTCATTTGTGTACTTTTAGAAGATACACTGGTTCTCTGTGGATGGTACATAACAAATATTTTTTATTTTATTTATTCAAATATTCATTCCATACACACATATATAGGACACTACTATATTTCAGGCACCACTCTGGCCCTAAGGCTATGTCAGTAAAATAAACAGACAAAACTCCCTGTTTTTATTTAGCTTTTGTTGTGAGAAGATTAAAAAAATACCTAATTTAATAAATAAGCATATAGCTTACTATGAAAGAAAGACAAGTATATGTATGATACATCATGAAACCTGATAAATGGTATTACCATTGTTTGGGATAACAGTTGTAATTGAAATGGAGTCACCAGATAAGATTCATCAAAAAGGTGAGTTTGAAGGAGATGAGAAAGTTTATGTTGTTGATATCTGAAAAGCAAGAATTCCAAAAAATGGCAAGTAATGAGTGTTGGAGCATGACCAGTCTATTAAAAAAAAAAAAAAAAAAAAAGAAGAAGAAGTAAGATGACAGTGGATGTTGTGCAGGAATTACAGATTTGAAGGGCCTCCAGATCACTACCAATATCTTGACTCTCACTGGAAAAACAAGGTTTCTCATTTTGGTACTATTAACAGTTAGGCCCGGATGATCCCTAGTTTTGGGACACTGTCTCGTGAGCTGTGGGGTGTTTATCATCATCCTGGCCTCTAACCTCCATCTGCCCATAACAACTCCAGTTGTGAACACCAGAACTGTCTTTGAATTTTGCCAAATATCTTCCAGAACACCAAAGTGACACGATTTAGTGCTGCCTCTCTAAGAGGAATGGAGGAGCGTATGAGTTGAATAGAGCTTCCCCCAAATCCACGTCCATCTGGAACCTGTGATTGTGACCTTATTTGGAAATAGGATTTTTCAGAGTAATCAAGTTAAAATGATGTCCTACTGGATTAGGGTGGGTCTTGAATCCAAAAACTCATGTCTTTAGAAAAGAAAGAAGAGGGACTTCTGTATTCAAAGGCACAGAGAAGACAAGAAAAAGGCCACGGGAAGATAGAGGCAAAAACTGGGGTGATGCGGTCGTATGCAGAGGTGTGCTAAGAATTACTGGCAGCCATCGGAGACAAGGAGAGAGACAATGAAGGATTCTTCCCTAGACTATTCAAAGGAAATACAGCCTTGAGGACAACTTACTTCTGATGGTAGCTTCTATAACAATGATAGATTAAAAATCTGTTGTTTTAGCTGCCTACTTTGCAATCCTTTCTTTTGGCAGCTCTAGGAAAGAAATACAGAGATCTGTCATTGATGACTACATAGACTACATAGTGAAGGGCAGCATCTGAATTGATTTGGATGCAGTATACAGGGTGAGGCAAAAGTATGTTTACAGTTATGAGTATGTGAAACACAGAGTTCATTCTTGTCTTTTATATGTATTAATCATTGTATTATTTTTCATATGAACAACTGTAAACCTACTTTTGAGCAACCCTATAGATAATATCGTTTTTAGGGGAGGAGGGATGTAGAAGCAACACCAGTTACAAGCTTCATGAAACATTTAAAGACAGAGATGTTAGCAGGTTGGACCAGAGAGAGATCACAATGGAGACGGAGAGAAGGATTTGGAGCCTCGTGTGTTTTGAAAATAACAGGATTTTCTGATGGACTGAATGTAAGATGTTTATGAGATTTCAATGAGGAGTTATTGAGTGGGCAGTATGATATATGTGTTAGGTTTTCAGGAAGATGTTCATTGCATATCAGAGGTATTTGGAAGAGTAATAAGACCAGGTCAGAAGACTAAGGGAGTATGTGCACATGGATGAGAAAAGGCTTACCTCAAAGTGAAGAGGCCAGGGATAAATAAGATCAGGAATCAGCAAGTGGTGATGAAAAGGCACCCAGTGAGATGTTAGCCGAGTCAAGAGGAAGCTGACTCTTGCAAACAAGTTTTCTTTCTTTTTGCTTAATTCCATTACACAAGAATTCTATTATAAATGCATTTTTAATGAGAAAAGTCACAAAAGGTTTTGCTTATTTTTTATGAATTGTACTCCAGGAAGACATCAATAGTTATTTTTCAACTTCTTATGCAGCAGGTCAAAATGTGTTGGGTGACACTTGGTAAAACTAATTGAAAGTGCAAGGAACTTGAATATTTGTTTTGTTGGGCTACAAATAGAAGGCTTTGTCTCAACTATATTAGTTTAGATATGTGCCTGACATTTTTCTCAGCCTAGAAAATATATCTCTGACTGAGAAGAATGAAAGATATAAAAATACCAGAAACTTTCTGTGGCTGGGCTATTCCCATCTTGTGAGAGCACAGACTTTGTCTAAGGGACACCGAAGAATTCCATCAAAATAAGGGGGAGCAGTTAAACATTTCAGCGGGCATTGTAGATCTTTGCAGTCTACAGAAACTAGAATTAGATGTCTAAATAAGTTTTTCACTACATGCAGAAAGTTCAGAGAAAAAGCAGGTCTCCCTTTGATCCCAAAGTAGGCTAAGGAATCAGATCCTAACAAGAAACAGATAAACTATTAAAAAAAAAAGATAAAACAAAGACATTTTATTTACAATGGGCTAATTTTAAAGGTGTAGTTTCAGGTAAACCAGAAGGAATAATGCAGTAATCCAGTCGTTCCATCCAAAATGCCCATGTGAACAATGATGGTCATATTGGGACTCTTCTCTCTGAGGTTCATCTCCACAGAGTGGGATTCATTATTCATGCCAATGACATTCCAATGACATGCGGCACAATTCTATACTGAGTGAGCAATACAGCAGCCCAGACTAAGAGAGATAAAAGACTTAAATTTAAAGATTAATACTTTTTATAGTATTGATAAGTTTAAATAGATGTATGAAAAGTGACCTCAAAAGTCTGGTGTATTTATTAGGCATGAAATATCAGAAAGTATCGTGAAAAAAGTCAGGATGAAGCTTTCCTGCCCTGGCGGGTGTGGCTCAGTGGGTTGAGTGCTGGCCTGCAAACCAAAGGGTCTCTGGTTTGATTCCCAGTCTAGGGCGCATGTCTGAGTTGTGGGCCAGGTCCTCAGCTGGGGGCACGTGAGAGGCAACCACACATTGATGTTTCTGTCCCTTTTTTTCTCTCTCCCTTCCCCTTTCTCTAAAAATAAATAAATAAAATCTTTAAACAAAAAGATGAAACTTTTCTGCCCACTAGTTACATGGGGTCTCCAAGGCAGCTGGCCTTTCCCACTGAAACTCGCAGGCTTCATGAGTTCTAATACCTTGCATTTTAGTTGCAATTCCATCTTAGATATGAAGTCAAATTTAAAACCATGGTTAAAATGATAGTAAAATAAAGATATAGCCCCATTGATGAACCACCACATTTCTCACCAAAAAAAAAAGGTTCATCACCTATGTGAAAAGTCTGCAAACTGGTTTTAAGTGAAAGTAAGAGCTTCTATCATTGTTGTAAGCACCAAAGAATTTAATTACCTCTCAGTGATAATCTAATGGCCTAAAATAGTAATTACTTTTTTTCACAACCTGCTCATATATGAACCAGGACATGATATCCATCTGGGATTACTGGCTTTTTTTTTTTTTTTTCTGATTTTCAAATATATATATTCTAAAGTTAAAAAGTAGTAAAGGTTGTATTTGCATATCAACAACTAAGCTACCAAAAATTGATAGAGCCACAGATCTTGTGCATATTTTGTACAATAAAAGGAAGAAACCCTAAATTGTATGTTGATTCCCCCAATTTAATGACATTTGGAAGAAAGTCAACATTAATATTTGTAAGAGCTTGACAAAACAGATCGTGTCATGTGTGAAAAAAATAGTTGCATGCAATGATTTTATTGAACTATAAGCTTAATATATTGGCTTTTGTGCGGAGTCCATTGATTTGTTTGTGCTTTGGATGTTTGCTGGGATAATGAATGGTTTCCATATGAATTGAAAAACTTTAGGAAAAAGGTAATGGTTTGCCAGTAAATCAATATTTAGAAGAATATATTAGTCATGGCTAGACTTCCACACTGGTTTAATATATTAGCTTGGAACATACTTTGTGTGTGTGTGCAATATGCTGATTTCTTGATTATTTCTATGTTTAAAGAAGTGTACTTGTAGGGGACTTTCTTTTCAAAGGACTGAGACTTGTAGTTGCATGGAGTTAGGAGGTTAAGTTGCTGTTATTAGCAGAAGATAAACTTGTGATAAATATAAATGTATGATAAAGCTTATCACACTAGTCACAGGTCTGTACTCACCCTTTACACAGATTTAGAAGACAATAGAAAAATTATCATGTGTTAAAAACAAATCGCAGGAACTAAAAATTATTAACACGTAAACAAAAATAAGTACAAACATAAATTCAGGACTAAATTCACTTAGCAGCAACATCGAGTAGTGAGATGAGAGAGAGCATCTTGGATTTAGAAAGCAAACACTGGGTTTTCAGTCTTATCGCCCGTACACTCCTGAGTTCTGTCTTTACCGCCACTTACTTTATGCTACTTGACCTCACCCTCAGTATTAAGATAACAATCGTTTTGCGGCCACCATAGATCACTGAAAGGATAAGCACTTGCAGGGGCTATCTGTAAAACTAATGTTCCACATGAAGAGTAAATGTGGGTGTACATAGCTCTGAAGCAAGATTCCATGGGCTCATTGTCCAGATATGTAACTTAGCAGGTGTTTCATTATCTTAACTTTTTATACAGATTACTGAAAAATGTCATACACCATACAAGTCACACTTTAAAAATGTGCAATTCAGATTTTCCTTTTAGTATATTCACAGGGTTCTGCAACCACAAGCATTATCTAATTTCAGAAAATTTCATAACCTTACAGGAAACTCTGTAGAGCCCTTGTACAGTCTTTCTCCATTGCTCTTTGCCCTATGACCTTAAAAAAAATCTTCTGTTTCCACGGATTTGCCTATTCTAAACATTTCATACGAACGGAATCATATAACATGTTATTGTTTGTGCCTAGCTTTTGTCACTTCACATAAAATTTTCAAAATCTGTCAATATTATAGCATCTATCTATAAATCATTCCATTGTCCATTTCCAAATAACATCTCACTACATGGATATAACACATTCTGGTTATTTACTTACAGTTGATGAATATTTGAATTGTTCCACTTTTTGGCTACTATGAATAATGGTGATGGAAACATTCATGTATATATTTTTGTGTGGACATATGTTTTACTTCTGTTGGTTACATACATATGAGTGGAATGACTGCTTCATATGGATACTCTATAGATGAGATGTTAAAAAGCTGTCAAACTGTTCCAAAGTTGCTACACCATTATAAAATCCAACCATCGCTGTGTAAGAGTTCAATTCTTTCCACATCCTTCCAACACTTGTTATTGTCTTTCTTTTTTTATTATTATTTTATTTATTTATTTCTAGACAGAAGGGAAGGAAGGAGAAAGAGAGGGAGAGAAACATCAGTGTGTGGTTGCCTCCCACATGGCCCCCACTGGGGACTTGACCTGCAACCCAGGCACAAGCCCTGACAAAGAATCGAACTGGCAACACTTTGGTTTGCAGCCAAAGCTCAATCCACTGAGCTACACCAGCCAGGGCTGTCTTTCTTTTATGTAAGCCATTCTACTGGTATGGAGTGATTTTAATTTGCATGTTGCTAGTGATTAATCACGCTGAGCATATTTTTTAGGCTTCTATAGACTGTTTCTATATCTTTTTTTGAGAAATGGATCTTAAAATATTTTGTCCAGTTTTTAACTTTGTTATTTATATTTTATTTTTAAATTGTGAGATTTATATTAAGGATACAAATTCTGTATCAGATATATGATTTGCAAATATTTTCCTATATTCCCTAGATTGCATTTTCACCTTGTTAATGGTGTGCCTTGAAGTACAGGAGAGCTTAATTTCTGTGAAGTCCAATTTATTTATTATTTTTTCACTTGGACTTTTCATGTAATATGAACTCAATGCCTAATCGAAGGTCATAAATATCACTGTTATTTTTTCTAAGAGTTTTATAATTTTAGCTCTTACAATTAACTCTACAATCCATTTTGAATACATTTTTGTATTGGATCCAAACTTATTTTTATGTGGGTGTCCAGTTGTCCCGGCACCATTTGTTGAGAAGACTATTTTGACCCCATTGTGCATCAAGAACTTTTTCCAGAGTCAGTTAACCACAAATGTCATGATTTATTTCTGGACTCTCAGTTCTATTCCATTGATCCATGCATCTACCCTTGCGATTGACCACACTATCTTGTTTACCGTAGCTCTGAGGAAGTTACACAGGAAAGTGAGGTAAGTGCTCCAAGTTTGTTCTTTTTCTTTGAAAGAATATTTTGATTATCTGGGTTTCATCATTTCTATATAAACCTTAGGATTAATTTGCCAAAAAAGATAGCTGGAATTTTTTATATCTTTTCTCATTTTTATACAGCCAATGCTTTTCAATGATGCTTGGATCACAGTAAGAGTCTCAAATTAATAATTAAATAAATTAATGTATGAGTACACCAAGGTTTGATCTAACATGAACCCAAAGAAAAAATAATATTCTTCAAACCAATATGATCATTTTGAGCCTAAAACATATATCCTCCCAAGAATCTTTTCTTTGGTTTTATTTCTGCATTTTCATTTTCTATGCCTGTTTGCCAAAGCCACGTAGCCTCATGTGCACAAAAATGAAGCCTGATGGTTTTGATATGTGAGAGTCCCAAAATATGATTAATTTTTGGGACTTGGATTAATTTTTATGAGACTCTTATTCATTTGTATTAAAATTAAATTGTATTAAAATCACTTAAACGAAGATAGTTTATTGTGATATTTTGGTGATTTTCATGCATCTACACTATCCATCTCTCTGAGTCCATGGTTTCTTTTTTCAGCATCTCCAGGTCCAGACAATCCTTTTTTTCCCCTCTCTCTGAAAACAGCTTTCTTTATTTGAGTGTGAATGTGGCCATATGCCATTTCATAACTTCTCAATTCCAGTTCTCAACACAGATTAATGAGAACCTCAGTGATCAAATTCTAAACTTCTATGCAGAAAATACAAGTGGCACAACTTTGGTTGGTCACAGTCATTCTATCTATGCCCATTCAGTTGTGATTGGAATGCTTCAGGGTTATGTAAAATAAACAAACTTGCAATGTTCAGAGAATGAGGAATAGGTGACCTTGAATTGCACTTCAAAAGAAATTACATCACCTAGACCTGTGACTTTATGAAAGAGAAGAGAGGAAATAAAATATTTAAGTAATATTAGAACAAAGACTACCTTAGTAGTAGCATGAGAATATGCAAATAATAGCTATACAAGTTTATTACAAATACTACTATACTATGCTACCAAAATAATCATAATGATTTTAGGACCAGTGACTCTCTGCCTTTCCGTATTTCGGGTGTTTAGATAGCAGTGATGAATAGAGCCACTCCGATGTTTGAAAGCTCAGGATCTATGCTGCAGATCTTACAATAAGTAGCCTGTGGTTTTGGCAAGTCCTGCCATCTTCCCGCAAATTGACCCATCTGGGAAGAGGGGCTTGACTTCAGTTCCTTGAACTCTCTCAGCTTGGAGTCCATCTTATCATTGTCATACACTTTGGAGCTCTTATTGATGGGAATGATAACAGAACACAGTTGGTCTAATCAGGACACCACCACATATAAACATTGCTTCTTTAAGGCAGAACAATGCTATGGGGAATTTATACGGGAAAAATCAATCTTTTAACAGAACACATACTTTAAGTAAATGAAATAATTCCGATAACACAAAGGCAGCCCTCAAGCAGCTACAAACAGAAGGGAGCATACCGTTTACAAATGACATCATATATACTCAGTGCTGCTTTTACTTTAAGTGATTTTCAGTGTATGCAAGCAAAGTGTGCAGCTTATTTATCATAAAGCTAAAATCCATACAAGTCCTTCAAAGGTTTCAATAAACTTATGAAAAAGTATTTTTCAAAAGGAAAGCCAACTGGCGATTTATTTTTTTATGGTTTGAAATATGTTTAAATCAAATTTGATGTCATGATTCTTTTTAGATTCCCCAGATACTGTGGGTTCTCCTTGACACTTTGATTACCTTAGAGAAATCTATTCATTCAACCGAATAAATAACTAGAGTTAGGGAGAAGTCTGATTTAAAAAGAATATAAATTTGGAGGTATCACCCAACTCTCCCTAAATTCAAATAAAGTTAATTTAAGGCACATGTATTCTGTCATGTGTAGAAGATATATTATAATTAGTGTAATATGCATTATACTGGGGAGCCAATTACATTACTCTAAGGACATGCCAATGGATTTATCTAAAGTAACAGAAATGCTCAGAGTTAATTAAGTTTGTCTTATGCTAACAAGAAATTGTGTCATATTATAGGAAGATTTTAGAATACTAAAAGGTCAATCTGTATTATAAAAAAAATCTTCACATAAATGTTTTATGAGGGATTGGCATAGAATAACATATGAACCAAACCACAATCTGTCCTGTCTCCTAATTAGATTTTTTAAGTTCTGCATTTTAATTAGGATGGTTTCTTCTGGAGGTAACAGAAAACCAGATGCAAGCTTTAAAATTTAGTGATGCATATAGCGGGAGTTCAGAGGTGGCTCCTTCCTGGTGTGTGGTTTAGCCTAGTGGCCTTTGGTGTTTTCTATGTGATTAAAAAATGCAGGGAGTGGGTTCGGTCTCCTCAATACTTGGTGATTCAGAGGAAGAAAGAGCTTGTTGTGAGTATATTTCTTGTAAAGGCAAGGAGATATCTTTCCCTATGTTTAGGAAAAGGACTCTTGGACATGGAGGACAGTGTGGTGATTGTAGGGGGGTGGGTATAAGCGGGATGAATGGTAATGAAAAAAATATAAAAATAAATTTAAGATGTTTCCTCTTATCCTTGCTTGAATTAGGTCACATTGCTATTTTTAAAGTCCATTTTGTTGGTTATGCTATTACAGTTGTCCCATTTTTTCTCCCCTTTGTTCCCCTCTGCCCTGCACCCCCCTCCCAACAGCATTCCTCCCCCCGCTTAGTTCATGCCCATGGGTCATGCATATATGTTCCTTGGCTTCTCCATTTCCTATACTATTCTTAACCCTCCCCTACCTATTTTGTACCTACTCTTTATGCTTAGTATTACTATTTTTGAAATTCTCAAAAACCAAGTAAAAAAACTACAAAATGGTACCCTACACCTTAATTCCTGAAGAAAATCATTATGGCATTACATTGCGGGGGAGAATTACCTTCAAAGCATTCTGGCCTTGAAAAGGTCTGGGTCAATATCTCCAAAGCACATGTCTAATGTACAAATTGTGGGTAGAGGATATATGACTAAATAAAGTTTGGCAAAGTTTAAGAAAAGGGAAATTAGGAACTTTACTGGGTAGACTACAATGTCTACCATACTCTACAAACGAGTGGTGTGGAAATATTTGGTAAAGGTACATCAAACTCTAAAGATTTGCCTTGCTCTCCATAATAACAACAACAATAAAAATCTGTCTTACACGAATATCCCAAATATCAAGTTCCATATCTTACATATGTAATTTAACCACTGTATATAAAGAAGACTTTATTCAACCATACTACAACTTTATTCAACCATCTTTTCAGGAAGTGAAATCATAAATTACCCCTAGCTCGTATGACTCTATATGGTCAATAAAAATTATCAGCTAAAGTTACTCTTCTCTTTAAGCCTGTCCCCTCATCTCTTTCACACATATCCTGAGTCTTGCTCATGTTACACAATATTCTCCATATACCTCTGTGCCTGTGCATATTCTAATCCTGTGCCAAACTTATCTTTTCTATGAATGCCTTCCTTCCTGTTTATAGGTGGGTGTTTTTTTCCTGATCCCCAAATGCAACTATAGTATAAGTTACTACTTTTCTAGACACATATTTAAAATATTTGTAGGCAGTGTATTAATTGGCAGACACTCTAAGTGATTAGAGAAGAAATAGAAATATTTTCACATGGAATTTCTAATATATGCATGTGTATGTGTGTATTTGTATGCATATATCCCTCTAACATCTCTCAAGTCAGTGGCAGTTTTCTTAAGTGTTTGATCTATTTCATATATTTGCTTCTATTCCCACAACATTGTTTACTATTGATGTTTCCCTAAGAGAAAGAGATTCAACAAGAAAGTAGAAACACTAAAAAGTATTGTGACTTGCTTTTCATGTTTCCATGGCACTGGTAGGCAAAGAAGAGATGTCAACAAATTACTATTGCCAAGGAGGGGCAGTTTCAAGTAATTCTGAGACTTTAGTATGTATTCTATGAGAATAGAAGCCCTGGTCTTTGGAAAATATTGCCTTTAATTAAACGAAGTTGTAGATGATGTAAGTTGGTGGTCAAGTTTCATTTTGTTTTGTTTTGTTGGGCAAAGGACTTGAACAGACACTTCTCCAAGGAGGACATACAGAGGCCCAGAGACATATGAAAAGATGCTCAGCATCACTAGCCATCAGAGAGATGCTAATTAAAGCCACAAAGAGATACCACTTCACACCAGTCAGAATGGCCATCATAAACAATTCAACAACAAGTGCTGGTGAGGTTGTGGAGAAAAGGGAACCCCAGTGCACTGTTGGTGGGAATGCAGACTGGTGCAACCACTGGGGAAAAAAGCATGGAATTTCCTCAGAAAACTAAAAATGGAACTGCCTTCTGACACAGCAATTCTGCTGCTGGAACTATACCCTAAGTACCCTGAAACGCCAATTCAAAAGAACCTGTGCATCCCAGTGTTCATAGCAGTATACTTTACAATAGCCAAGTGCTGGAAGCAAAGTAAGTGCCCATCAGTAAATGAATGGATAAAAAAACAATGGTACATTTACACAGTGGAATACTATGTAGCAGAAAGAAAAAAGGAGCTCCTACCCTTTGTGATTGCATGGATGGATCTGGAGAGCATTATGCTAAACAAAATAAGCCAGTCAGTGAAAGACAAATGCCATATGATCTCACCTATAAGTGAAACCTAATAAAAAAAAAAAAAAAAAAAACAAGTGAGCAAGCAAAATATAACCAGAGATAGTAAAATTAAGAACAAACTGACAGTAACCAGAGGGGTGGGGTGGAGGGGATAATGGGCAGAAAAGGGGGAAGGGTTTTCAGGAACTTGTATAAAGGACACATGGACAAAACCAAAGGGGGTTAGGATCAAGGTAGGGAGTAGGGGTGGCTAGGGTTGGGGGGGGGGCGAGTGGTGGGGAGAAAATGGAGACAAAGGTACTCAAACAACAATTTAGAAGAGAGGTATATTTGTGTCTAAAAATAAATAAAGTAAATAAATGACTTTGTAGATGAAACTATCTGTAACCTTTACTACCTAGATAAAGTTAGGCAGCTTTTTTTTGTGCTTCAAAAATTTTCTTTTGTCCATACTCTTTTGTCAGTACCACAGATATATGTCTAATTTTATGCTTTGTACTTTTTTTTTTGTTAAAGTTGGTTTTGCACTTGACCTTACACTGCCCAACATTTACTGTTCTCTACTAAGTTGATGTTACCTATGGCAGAAAGCTCTGAATGTTTTATCTGATTAATAATAACATTCCTGACACCAAAATATGTGTGTACTTAATAAAAACACACACCCAGTGTCTGACTAAACTGTAGATTGCTTGTCAATTTGCATGGGAACTCTCGGTTCTTTAATCACAGGAGGTGAAAATTATGCCTGTTCTTTAGTGCTGGACACATGTTTACTTACCTTAGTTTGGTCCAAGTATTTAATTGACACAACAATTTGAAGACAGTTCATTGATTCACAAATTTTCCCTATAGAAAGGATGCTTTGCCTTCTTTTGTCTAGTCCCACTAGCTTCATAAATCATGCTTTATCGCTGATTAATTACTGTCAGTGAAGAAATGAACATTTCATTCTCGATATATTCACTAGAAATCAGACTTCCTAAATACATGCAAGATTTACATTCCTGCATTACCTATTTCAAACTTATCCTTTCTTTTAGCATGTACATTTTTTTCCATGTAGTCTCAGCTAGGAATAAAATAGTGGGGTTAGTGATTTCCTCTTTTTCATGCTGAGTTATCCTTTTTCCTGTGGGCCTGAGTAATGAGTTTACTATTAGTTAATTTTATTGACTAAGAAACGTAGGCACTCTTTCTGTTGATTTTGACAACTATATTATGGTAATGTTGGATGAGAGAAAACTTAAGTATCTTTCAGACTTTTAGTCTGTGATGTATTGTGTATCCATATATATTCATATTCATACATATAGTATAGATATGAATATATATGCTCATATATATATATACACATATAATCTTGAGCTGAATGATAAACAATCAGTTTCTGTGAGCTATATGAGGAGCAAAGAAAAAGTAGGAATGGAAAAGGTAATTGCGTATTTTCATCTCACAGATTATTGACTATTCTACTAGAGATGGCCAACTCTTATTTGAATATATTTTTTAAATTAATTTTTGCTTAATACTTGAATATTATATAATTCATCAAGTATGGAAAACTACTGAAACAAAGGTTTATGCCATTTAACATTTTTGTTCGTGTATCTTACACTATCAGCACCTCAGTGGGCAGGTATGTTTGAGAACGCTTTATCCCTGAATCTGTGAACTTTGAGAAATTGAAATGTAATTTTGGGTACCCCAGTGATATTGTAATATTTACATATAGACATTACACATTATTTGTGCCATTTATTGAAAAATAATTCGGAATATTACAAATAAAACTTTTTCAGGTGCAGCTTAAAGAAGAATATTTAGAAAAAGTAAAATCACTCTCAGGAAAGTTTGATTTTTTAAAAATCATTTCCAAAACATGTGGTAAACTGGTATTATATTAGAAATAAATTGAATCTAAATACATTTTGGTTTATGAACACTGTCAAAACCAAATCACAGTGAAACTTCATTTTAATGTGCCTCGTGTACTATTTTCTAACAGTTACCACATAGCACACATTATCCAAATAGCTCAAGACATTGTTTAAAAATATTAAACTAAGTTTCTTCATATAAAACTTTCCTGAATGAATTGGAACAATAGGAGAAACCCTTTGAAAGCCATGTGCACAGAAAAAAAGTCACAGCCAGAACCTGTGAGGCAATTTGTTACCACAAAATGATTTTGGTACTATACCCATAAACAATAATATTCCACTCTAATTGGGTTATGAACTCAAAATTTAAGTTGGTGTGATTCCATTTGGGCCCTAAGTGAACTTCCACGATTTCATGTGCATTTGTGAAAAAAAATCAGCTTTGGGATATTATATAGGAAATGTGGCATCTACAGCATGTCATTTCTTAACATTTCTTTAAAAAATCTCATTAAAACAACTTTATATTTTGTGATTGTAGATTAGTTTTAGTATTTGGAACCAGTTTTTAAGCCATAATATTGCATGATAGTCGTCTTAAACTTAACCTGGGAAATGTTTTCATTCTTGGAGAATACACACAGGCCTTCCAAAGAGCAACCGTTAGATATTTTTCTTAATGGCATTCAAGCAAAGTGTCATTTTCCTACATTCTTCCCGAACACAGGCATTCTCTTATGATGATAAGATCATACAATTTTAGAAAAGGATGAGTTTAGGGCAATCCTTTATTTTTTAATATGAAAATTTTGAAACTTAGAGATTCAGATAATTTGCCTAAAGTCATTATCTCAGTTTTTCACATGGTTAGAAATAGATTGATTTCTAGTTTGCTCATCTTCTTCTTTAAAACTGTGCTTTTTATTAATTGCTATGATTTTTTAAAATAACATTTCCAAGCAACCTCAGTATAAGCATTTCTTAAACTCACATTGTCTATGTGAGCACCTCACTTTTTAATGCCTCTCTCATTGTGATAAACTTGGTCTTCCAGTGTGGGATGTGTGACCAGCCATTTTTGTCATGTTTTTGATGCTGCCATATGGAGAGCTGAATTAAAGAGGAATTCGACGGCCTAAGTCAGTGCTATCTCCTGCTGATAGAGATGTCTTTCCCACCTCTGAGCTCTGCCGTGCACCTTGCTGATTAATTATTCTATCCAACCATTGTACTTTACTGCAGATGGCCAGAGATGTTAGGTGTCCTGTTCAAGGTGACAGTTCTTATCAAGCACTTTTGACTCTCCAAAGTTTGTTGAGTTTTATACTTGAGCAATAATTTTGAGGTTGGATAAGAAGAGGGACTGAAAACCTGGTCTTTCAGACACCAGATCTTAACTTTATCACTTTCTAAGTGTTTGGTCTTAGTCTGGTTAAGCACATTAAGCATCAGTTAACACACGTGTGAAGTTGAGATTATAGTAATGCTTGCCTCATAGACTATGGTGAAGATTTATTGATGGTATGTTTATTGGGCTAACTTTAAAAATTCTGCAGCAACTATTACACATATATACACACATAGCTTTATTTAATTCATGCTACTATATTGTTCTCCACTATCTTAGCCATAGAACATCTCCAGAGAATTTCTATAAAGACTTCCAATAAATCATATGAGGGAAAAAATTAGTATTATGCTAAATGAAGTGTCATGCTCAAATTCTTCAAATACATTCTCTTTAATTCTTGCTTAGATTTATATATTCAAGTTTACATCTAGCCACATTCTGGCCTTAAGGATAAAATTGATCAAGGTAGGATATATACCAAGCTAACTATTGCAATCACTATTTTCACAAGGATGGAATAAGAAAGTGTGTACTGCACATGCTGTGGTAGAAGAATATTAGGTGGAAAAGAGCAGGTGTAATCAACCCCAAACAGAAGGTGATCTCAAAGCCTTTTCTAGTCTCTATGGTGCAATAAAAAATCATACCACATGGTTGAGATTAAATTTTATTTTCTTCACTTGGGAATAATTTCAAATTTAATATCCTTATTGCGTCAGTTTTAGCTTGAGATGGGACATTTTGCTGTTATATCATCCCTCAGTTCCAAATCATTTAACTATGAACAACTGAAATATTTACTCCAAACTTTGTTTTGTTTTTGGAAAATACAAGCCAGCTGCTATTATAAATTGGCATAAGAATCCAAAGAGCATGTAGGTGTGTCCTGGCTCTACTTGCTTTCCAGTTTATGTAAATATTATAGAGTTTTATTTTAAACCATGCTGCCTGTTACTCTGCTAACAAGTCTATAATGCCAGGACACCAGCCTCATCAGTTTTTGAGTGGCATGTCATTAATTGATGATGCTTTAGTTTCACTTGTTTAATGACTTAAATTTTGACTCGTGTTTTTCTTCCCAGAGTCTCCTAATTGCTCCCACACACAGACATCAGTGGTTGTGGGATTCTCAGCCTCTGTCTTCTGACATGATGTTATATGATGATGTGAACCGTGACCAGTTTTAACTCTTTGATACTTAACCTGATTTTGTGGTTTTGTTCCTCCTAGAACCCTACCTTATTCCTTTATGTTAAATGCAATCTTTTCCCAGTTCATATAACCAAGGCTGATTTTCTCTGGATGAAATGACATTTAAACTCTCTATTCTCCATGGCAATCTCATCATAATTTTACTAACAAGTGACAGAACAGAAAATGGTCAATGCTTCCCCATGGTTGTGGGGGACATTACTCAACTAGCACCCACTCAATGTCTACCTTCAGCATATCTAATTGGTGTTACACCATTTGAAATGTCCACTTAAAGACTGAGGTGGTAAGCCATGTGCACTGAAGCAAATGCAAAACTAACCAATCCACTAATTACCAGTTTTATGCCAAACAAATTAAATGCTCTGGTAAGGCAAATCCATGACTTTATTAGTAAAGTATAGGCGCTTATGAAGATAGCTTGAACCTATGCATACATATTTGGTGAGAAGCAGACTGGCCATGTCAAAATTTTGGAAATAGCAAGTAATCTATCCCCCCACCCTCCTTTTCTTCACCTTTCAGAAGGACCCCTTCCTTCCCATGTCAGCCACTTACTCACTTACTCCTTCAGTCCTTTACTATCAAAGTAGGATAACACCAATATCAGTCATTTGTGAAATTAGTTGCAAAAGTTTCCAATATTAATCCTTATTGATTGGGTAATTGATTACAGTTTTAGTATTAATTATATTTAGTCTTGTATCCCATAGTTCAGTTGGAATGATGGTTGTTAGCATTTGAGCTGCTTGAGAGCTTTCATTTTTTTCTTCCAAGAATTTCTGGGTAGAAGAGCAAGAGTCAATTTATCACCGAGTTCTGGAAGAAGCTTTTGGAAATGTTCTGGCCTCTTCCCCTCCACCCAAAGTCCTGTATTGGATCAATGAAACTGAAAACGTTTCATCACTCTGTTTAGCAGCAGCAATAAGGAGTATTATAATTATGTAGGTTAAGCATTAGAGTAGAAAAATTATGAGCATTATATGCAAAGTAAACATAAAGGTAATTTTCATAAATGTCAAGCAAATACTACTAATCCTTAATTATTATGCATATGAGTAACTGTCAAAGTGAAAAATATTATTTTAAGTATGTGAATGTATTTGTGTGTGAATGTGCATGTAGCACGTGGAGAGAAGAGAGGAAGAGGGATATAGAGAGAAATTGCTTATACCAATAAATGTGTTCACAGCGAAAGGTGTGTTTGTTAATTTGAGTGTTACAGAATCCTTAGGACCTTGCACTTAAGAAGTAAAGAATAGTGAAAGCAGTTGGGTCACTTGCCTAATAATAAGAATGATGGGTAATGACTAAAAATTTAATTTGGAATATTTAATAAAAGCTCTACGTGCAATTACCAAAGTCCAAAAATATATATTTCTTAATTTGTGGTACATCATGTTAAACAAGAACATTATTTGCAAATGTGGCATTCTATGTGTTTTTAAAATAATGCATAAAATAACTGTATCCTGATAGAGAATTAACACACATATGCTTTGTTGTGTCTGGGAAAGAATTCATTCATTGAATTCAGAGAGAAAAAGCTTTTCTGAATTCTGATATTTAGAATAGCTCTCTTAATGTGTCTCCCCCAAATTTAATATTCTATTCTTCTATATTAGGTAAGGCTTTGAAAGTGCATATGTTTAAAATTTTTGCAAAAGAATAATTGGTACTATTTTCCATAACCTTAATGCCCTCATTATGCAATTAAATACTAAAAATGTTATGACAGATTACAATTTATAATTAATTAAAAAACTTAAATATTTTAAGGATTTGAACTTTATAATTATAATTATTTTTGTTTATGTTGATCTTTGTAAATTTCAAATTCTCTAAGGTTAAAGTAAATACTAACTCTATTTACAAACTACCTTCTCTTTTGTGAGACTTTCAGGGGAGTAGCACCTGAGACAATCCCAAATTCTACACTTACTTCCCCCCAGTGCCAGTCTCAGTACCGAAAGAAGTAACAAAAATCACCGTTTTCATGCTAGCATAAATTCTCCGTACTGCTTAGTCACACACCATATTACAGTTTCCCTTGGCATTGATGTCTGCCTGCAAACTTTGGGTGGACAGAAGTTTCATCCTGGTGAGGGCTGATTAAAAGCTCAAAACCGGATGACCTGTGCTTCCAGATTAGCTGCTATCCTCCTAATGCAGGTCATCATCTTCAGGGGTATCTAGCATCATCTTTCATTTTTGAAGAAGCAGCATTTTTATGATTATACTTCTAGTCATTATTAAAGAAGCAACTGAATTTGGTTGTTTCTTCATTGAAACAGTGGGGCAGACCATCTTCAGATGTAGTATTCCTTCTATCAAATCACAGGTCATGACCTGCCATGATAATCTGCTCTGAGAATGAAATTCTAGAGGCTTTAGTGTATAGAATGGAATGCTAAATATCATATTGACTTCAAAATCCATTTTTCTAGGGAGAGATCTGTGCAAAACACAAAAGCTCAAGAAAAAATAGTTTTTTTTGCAAATTGTGGTTTGTGCTGTAGCATCTCAAGATGGTTCAAGTGAAGTCATCCATCTGCAGGACAAGCAAGTAACATTTAAGCATGGTTTCAGTCCTGATTTCCCTGGTGATAAGTATCTTGATATTCCCTTTTGCGACTAATATTAAAAAAAAATTGTCTATTCTCAGTTTCTCGGTACCTGCCATTCATCAGTGCTTAAAAGTCCATCTTCTATAAAACAGACAGCTATGATTATAACAACTCTTCTGTTTATGTCTTGCAAAAGAAGAAAATTTATGAATAATTATGTCAGTGT
The DNA here is from genome assembly GCA_004026765.1 of Micronycteris hirsuta. Classification (NCBI taxonomy): domain Eukaryota; kingdom Metazoa; phylum Chordata; class Mammalia; order Chiroptera; family Phyllostomidae; genus Micronycteris; species Micronycteris hirsuta. The sequence continues at coordinate 16,529 of PVJI01002819.1, read as the reverse complement.
GGAGCAGTAAATGCCTATACAGCTAGGGGTGCTAAGGCCAGACCAAGAGGGCGGGTGAGATTCAAAAGCAGACAGCAGCTATAGATGCTGTGGGTGGGATTAAGGTATCCGGTCAACAGTAAAATGCATTCGCCTTTGCTCAACATAAAGTATTGCAAGTCAGAAACTGGAAAGGGCAGATTCTCCTAGAAGACACTAACACTGCAGGGATTAAGTGATCAGAAATCAGGAGAAATCTCAAAGAACCATGAATTGAAGAAACAGTGCTGGGGGAGGGGGAAACAGCTGTATTACAGCAGACAGCAGGACACCTTGAAACTTCCCAAAGGAGGAAATTATCTGTCTGTGTCAGGATGCTTGATGATGCTTAGTGCAGAATACCTTTCAGCTGGGACTAGCCTTAAACTTGGGGAACAAGTAAAGTGTAGCTTCTTAATTGCTTGTGAAACTAAAAGGAAATCAGAATGGAGGAATGAAATAATGACTGCAATATTGTGGTTAAGACCTTCATGAAGTTACATTGACAACTTTTTGTTATACTGATACTTTTAAACCATATGTATTAAGTATTTAGTTATTCATTTACCCCTCCATTAGTGTTTACTGATTATAAAATTTCCTCCAAGTTTTGCTATGTATACACGATACCTGCCATTACCTCGGTAATGCACTTTTTATTACAAAGGTGACTCCGATAACCGGGTTTTAGTCCCATTTTCATCAGTGTGTCTTCCTTGGTTTTATCCTCCTCACGTGGAAATCGGGAATAATAATACTCCCATTATGCACATCAGGATTGAATGGGAATTATTTGAGATGATTTTTATGAAGAGCTCAAGTTCTTTCCACATTTCAGGCACTGTGCTATGTAATGAAGACACATGATGATCTTCCCTTTTTAAGTGATTTATATTCCACATCTGTAAACTGTTTTCTGGTTTGATTTCCAAATCACTGAAATTCTCCAGGGCGCTGATTTAACTTTATATCCATCCTCCCCCCAGGAACTAGTTCAATATACAGTGAATATCAAGTATTCAATAGAATAAATTTGATTTGCTCTGTATCTTTGTGAGGTGAAGAGGGCAAAGTTCAAATATGTTATTTTTAATGCCTGAGGGTCACACAGTTAGGTGATGGTGAAGGCTGGATGTCCCCTTACTTACACCCAATCTACTACTTGTTAATTATATAGGAAGATATTTCAGCAGAAAGGAAAGGTTGAGATCTGGGCTTTAAAAAAGATAAGCATTTCACCTTTGCTTCAATGAATTGTCATACAAAGTCCTGAAAACAAGCATCTCCCATAATAGGATGAACCCAGCCTCTGTCCCCTTCCCTTTCCAATACCCTCCAGATCTCCAATTAGACAGCTTCCAGTCTTTTATACTGCTAATGGGTAAAACTAGTAATGCTTTCTGTAAAATTCAAAAAACAAACTTAATAATTCACCATTTGGTCTTAGCTGTTAAATACTTTTGAATAAGGCATATTTTCAGCACCTAATACTTAAGTTATAAATACTATATTTTTTTGTAGAAAATACACATGACTGTATATATTTAAAATTATCTATTCCTTGAAAAGAAAACTCAGACTGTTCTATCCATACTCCATATGGCACATACTGTACAGGAGATGGTTTTAAGATTAGAAGGGTTTTAAATTCTTTTCAATTGAATTACACTTTTATTTAGCTAGTATAGAATAAAAATGGAAAGAAAAGAGATAACCATTTCCTTTATGTTTTTTTTTTCCACTAAAATGCTGACATAAGATTTGATCTGAGAAATTAAAGACACGTTCAAGTTCATTGAGTTCAACCTCCCACTCAGTGTAGAAATGACTGGTGTCATAGTGTTAATAGGTATGCATTCATTCCCTTTAACTCTTAAAGCGAGTATCTGCATAGCTGGTCTATGCCTTTTGAAGAGGTCTGAATGAACTCTTCCTCAGCATATTAAGAGTAAATTTGACTTAACTTTAATTTCTAAATGGTGACTATGGTACTGCCCAAAGAATTACATGGGATATCTAAGATCTCTTTTTCCACATGGCTCTCATATAAAGAGAAAATTGCTGTGTCTCATCAAAACTCTTTACCTTGATGTTTGAATTCTTTCAACTATCCTTCCTGTAATATGCTTTTTAAACATGTCTATATCTTAGTCTATCTAGCTAGGCATGACATTATTCTATAAAATAGATCATCTAAAACTGAACACAGTATTTCAAATATTTTTAACTATTTATGGAATATGATGCCAAGTTATCTTTTTATTTTCAGGAGCAAATTTTTTTTGGGGGTGCAATTCTTTTTTCAAATTAAATCAGCCAAAGATTACATTTACCTCATCATAGACACACCAACCTGTCTCCTCTTTTGGAGCATGTAACAAAATTTTTTGATAGAAAATTAGTGGTCCTTATTCTACAATGGGGAAATGAGTTGCTTGAATTGACTTGTGTAACTTTTTATTGATTTCCATTACTTTGAGTTCTTTTGTTTGAACTGATTATTCTAGCAACGGGAGATCTAATGTGTGTGTAAATATCAGTTCAAATTACAAGTTCTACTGCAGTCTGTTTCCTGAGTTCTAATCTTGGTTCTGTTTATTTGTGGGCAATGCAATTAGCATCACTAAATTTAGTCATCTGCAAAACAGCAATAACAATAGCTACTCATAAATTACATAAAATTTGTAAACCAATGAGCTCAGGATCTGAAATGAAAATTCTGAAAAGAGACTTAGCTATTATCATTGTCAATATTAAATTTACTAGCTGTCATAGCAAATAGCCTAATTTATGCAAATATATAGCTGCTATGTACTTTTTAAGCCATAGTAAGAATCATGCATAGAGAAAAACTGAGTACAGGAGATTAGAATCTATCTACAGTATTATTACTAATCTCTTTTGGGTATTCTTCCATTTGAAAGCCCAACTAAATTGACATTCAGGGCTACATCATAAAATATTGTTCTAAGTAATTTTCAAGATTGTACTGCCTATGCTTTCTTCTAGGAGTTGTATGTTTTCAAGTCTAACATTTAAGTCTTTGATACATTTTGGATTTATTCTTGTGTGTGGTGTAAGAAGGTGGTCTAGTTTCATTTTTCTGCATGTATCTGTCCAATTTTTCCAACACCATTTATTGAATAAACTATCTTTAGCCATTTAATGTGCCTGCTTCCTCTATTGAATATTAATTTACTGTAAAAGTGTGGGTTTATTTCTGGGCTCTCTATTCTGTTCCATTGATCTACGTGTCTGTTTTTATGCCAGTACCATGCTGTTTTGATTATTATGGCCTTATAGTATGATTTGATACTTTATCTGATATCTCTCCTCAGGCAAAGGAAACAAGACAAATACTAAACAGAAGGGACTACATCAAAGTAAAAAACCTTTTGCACAGCCAAGGAAAACATTAGCAAAATAAAATGACATCCCATGAAATGGAAAAATGTATTTGCCAGTATATTTGATAAGGGGTTAATATTCAGAATTTATGAAGGACTTGTAAAACTCAACACACATACACAAACAATCCAATTAAGAAAGACTTGAATAGACACTTCTCCAAAGAGGACATACAGGTCATCAATAGACATATAAAAAGATGTTTGGTGTCACTAATCATCATATAAATGCAAATTAAAACCAAAAAGAGATATTACCTCGCACCTGTGAGAATGGCTATCATCAATAAGTCAACAAACAACAAGTGCTGGTGAGGTTGTGGAGAAGGGGGACTCTTTTGCATTGTTGGTGGGAATGCAGACTGGTGCAGTTACTGTGGAAAGCAGTAAGGAGATACCTAAGAAAAAATAAAAATGGATCCACCTTTTGACCCAGCAATCCCACTTTTGGGAATATATCCGAAAGAACCCAAAACACTAAATCAAAATAATATAAACACCCCCATGTTCAGTGCAGCTTTATTTAATCACCAAGATAGGGAAGCAGCCCAAGTATCTATTAGAAGATGAATGGATAAAGTAGCTATCAGACATTTAAACAGTGGAATACTGCTTGGTTCTAAAAAGGAAGAAAAGATTAACCTTTGCAACAATATGAATGGACCTGAAGAACATTATGCTAAATGAAATAAACCAGTCAGAGAAAGACAAATACCATATGATTTCACTCATATGTTGAATCTAGTGAACAAAATGAACTAACAAGCAAAATAGAGACAGAATCATAGATAGAAGGAGGATGACAGCAATTGGGGAGTTTGGTGGTGGCGAGATCAAGCAAAAAGGAAAGAGAACTCATTGACAAGGACAACAGTGTGGTGATTGTGGGGGGAGGGAAGGGCATGTAATGGGCTAAGTGGTAATGGAAAAAATGCAATAAGATATAATAAATAAATAAATAAATGTTCAGGAAAAATCCTTTTATAATTAGATGTTGACTGCTGAGTCATAAAGTTTTTGAATTGTTTACATAGATAATATTTTTAAATGTGATATATTGGGAAGTAATATAATATCAAGTTCCTTAAATATTAGCTTCAGAAATCAGTTGTTCCCAGTTTTAAAAACAGCAGAAACACATTTACTTGTTGCCAGTTTTATTTTACTTCTCTCAATTTATCTTATTTTTAAAAGTCACCATGACTTTGTTAAAAAAAAATGCATGCATTCATTCAGCTCACATTTTTTGAAATCCTGCTGTGACAATGTAAGTTTCTCTATTCTCAATGCATTAATGGCCCATGGGGCAAACTGAAGAAGATCTTGCATTTTAATGTTTAATTCATGTAAGAATTATAATAAAAGCATGAACAAGAAGAAAATGACTTATCTTGGTAAGATCTTTCAGTTTCTTGTTATCTAATTTTCGTGAATGTTGGTGTTTGAATTCAAGAGAAATAGCGACGCGTCTTCCACAGCTTTCTCAACCTATTATGAATTCCGCTCCTCACAGCATCATGGTTTCTCAGAGCCTTTCGATGAAGCTCATTTTTACTAATAAAAAGGTTCAGAGCAAAATACATTTCAATAGTTTAAGCTTCTCCTGTCCTCTCTTGATTATATGTGCCCAAAGACCAGACGCAGGAATGTCTTCTTTGAATTACAACATAGTCTTTAAAGCCCTACTTGATTCTTAGCGTGGCTAAAATCCTTGCAGGTTTTGTTTATAATTTTATTAGGAAGCATATGTAAAAGTAAACATGTATTTTTGTATGTGACATTTTAAATAATAAAATAACCAACCTCTCTGCTTTTCACCCCTCAGTTTGTCCATCACTCTTTCCACTTAAAGGTAAGTAACCATCCTGACTTGTATATTAATAAATCACTTCCATTTTTTATAATTTCACTCCATGTATGAAAATCCTTAATACATATATACAGATGTTTTAAGTATACTGTGAGTTTTGCATAATTTTAATTCACTGTTGCTCATTATTGTGAAGTTTTATTTAATATTTTATTTTTTAAAGATTAAATGATACCCTAACCAGTGTGGCCCAGTTGGTTGGTCACTATAACTGCAAAGCAAAAGCTTTCTGGCTTGATTCCTGGTCAGGGCACATGCCTGGGTTGCCGTTTCTGCCCCTAGTCAGTGTTCATACAAGTGGCAACTGATTGATGTTTCTCTCTTGCGTCAATATCTGTCTCCCTCTCATCCCCTCTCTCTAAATAAATAAAATGTTTAGAAAATAATTAATGTATATTACATTTTTAATATTGAATGTTTACTTTAAATTTTGAAGTTTCATTCTGTTGATTAATTGAGTTACAGTGCATTGCATTGTATAAATAAACCATAGATATTTTACACGTGATGATATTGCAACCAAATCTTACATCCTACCTGGATCACACATGTAAGGAGATATATATATATATATGGCTAGGGAATGAATTGCAGGGGCTTAGTATTTTCACCTTTACAATACTAAGTAACACCACATTAGTCCCCTAGAGGTTGACTCAATTTTTTCACAAGCAGTATGTGGTACCTCGCCTGACCACAGCCTCAACAACACTTAGTATTACTAGATTCTATAACATTTACAAATTTTATGTATATGAAGCCGTATCTATTTGTGAAGTGATGTTAATGAATGTCCACAAAAGCAGGATTATAGACACTTCTAAAGAAGCCAGTAATTATTAGCAAGTAAATAATCACCTTTTTATTTTTATTTATTTTTATTTTTATTTATTTTATTTATTTTCAGAGAGAGGGGAAGGGAGGGAGAGAGGGAGAGAAACAGCAATGTATGGTTGCCTTTCACATGGCCCTCATGGGGACCTGGCATGCAACCCAGGTATGTGCCCTGACTGGGAATTGAACCGGGACCCTCTGGTTCCCAGCCTGCGCTCAATCCACTGAGCTACACCAGCCAGGGCATATTTATTTATTTTTAACGTGGGATAGGGAGAGACATTCTGGGCTCTATTACAGGTTTGAAATTTGGTAAAATAAAATAAAAATTCCTAGAGGCAAGAGAGAGCATTGGGCATCTCAGGAACTGCAAGGATTTCAGGATATTGATGAATAAGGTAGATGGGAGACAAGCTTAGAGGCAAAAGGGTGGTGCTGAAATGAACTTGGGAACCAAGTAAGGAGTTTGAACTTTATTCCATGACTAACTCCAATGAATGAAGAATTCTTAAAATGCTGTCAGTGGGAGATCGACTTATAAAATACTTGAACTATAAAGAGATTACTCAGGATACAGTATGGAAAGCGGAACTGGGCTGGAGATAGACAGAATAGTTGTGTTGAAAGATTGAAGTGACTTAAATTAAGGTAGGATGGTAGGAGCCAGGAGAAATGGATGGGGTGCTATCCTGAAGGTGAATCAGTAAGAGAGAAGGAAAAATCAAGAATGGCAGCCATATTTGTAAAATAAAATACAGGATAAAGGAGAGAATTTAACTGAAAGATATGCAATTTCAAGCTTGTTGAAATTTGCCAGAACAATACCCCAAAGCATACACACAGGAGAAGTATGGCTACTGCTAAACGAAGAGACATAGATTTAGTAGTTTTTGGCTACAAGCTATGCAGAACCACTGGTCTTAATTTTTTTTAATATTATTGAATAGTTTTCAATGGGGGCAAATCTTTCAAAATCATGAATTTTCAAAAGATCAAGGTAAGCAAAAATAGTATCGTTCTTAAACATACACACACACACCCCTGCCTGGCTAGTTACAGGCTTCCTTACATTGAAGAAGAGTTTTTAGTGTTATCAGTATCATTGGGTTTGTCCAAAACTAAATCTGTAAAGAAAGATTGAAGAAGTGGCTGTGTGAGCCCAAGCCCAAGTGATGCTAACTTGAGATGTTAACATGTATCAAGAAGTAACTGCATTTGTGCGACAGCATTTTCTTGTTGCTAATGGTTTCCGATAGTTGGTATGTGGGTAGAGGACTCCGTACAACTAACTTTCAGGGACACAGTGAAGCCTATAGATCTGGTTTTCTCAATAGCAGCACTATTGGCAATTTGAACCCATGGATTGTTTCTTGTTAGTGTTGGCATGTGCAATGTAGGATGTATGATGCCATCCCTGGCCTCTACCTACCACATGCCAGTTGGTCATGACAATCAAAAACGTCCCAGACATTGCCAAAGGTCATTGGTGAAGTAGATTCCAATTGCCCACAGTTGATTTTAGAACCAGAGCTGTAGACATTTGAGAATAAAATGTTAAGGTCATATTTCAAGTAATACCAGTTAACCACGCCAGTCAAGAGCATCCTTTTTATCTTTTACTCTGTTTTACAAATTCTCATTCCTTAGCCAAAAAAAAAAAAAAAAAAAAAAAGTCACAAGGAGAGTTTCTGTTAGCAGTTAGCATTTTAGCTGCAAGTCATGCTCTCAACAACTGGTAGCTGTCGCCATGAAGAAGAAGTGCCTATCAAGACAGCGGTTCAGTCTTATGCACCCTATAGGAACTGTGCTGCGGTGAAAATGAGTCACTGTCATCCCTGTGGCCAAATCACATGAAGGACGAAGGTATCTCATAGAGACAACTGGCAGCCAGACCCCTTGTTCTTGAACTGTAACAGGATATTTCTGGTTGGAAGGATGGGGAAGACACTGATTCTTAACTGCTGCTTTGGACAGGGGTATTGAAGTAGGTGATTTTATGATCTGGATAAGTGAGAGATGTTATTCCTGTGTTTTTTCTTCATTGACACCCTTCCAGTTCTCTTTGGCTCCTTGTGGATTTCTTCCCCTAAAGATGTGGAAACCCTCTTTGTCGCTGATCACATAGTAAAATTGTGTCATGCTGTTCCTTTCGACCTGAAGTATCAGTAAGTGTGTATATGATTGTGTTTGGAATCAAAAATGTGTGTTTTCCACATCAAGTTTAACAGTGTGATTTGAATGTTGCAGAAGACTAAGTAAGTACTGTAAATTAAATTGGCTTGCACACAGTCAAGCATGGAACGGGCCTTCCAAATGTTGATTTGCCTTGAACTCATTTTACACAGGGACAAATACTTTACCAAACCTGAGAAACACAGAATAAAGTGTCAGGAAAACTAACTATTGTTTGAATGATTATGTGCCATGGGACGGTGACAGACACCGAATAAATAACTAATGAATAACAGGAATATGATTGTTCAAACAACTATGCACAAAGGACTATAACAGATTATTTTCAACTTTTATTTTTTGAATAAACCTCTTTAATATCTTAAAATTTCCAGGTGATAAATTTGAGAACACAGCATATCATTAAAGATATTGCTTCTCCTTTACTCTTTTCTCATTCCCAATTATGACAAAAAACTGCATTAGCAAATGAATATAAAGCGCACACCAACTTTTCCCCATATGGTAAAAATACTCAACATACTGTTATCTAAAAATTTTGTCAACGTTATATAAATGAAAGCCTTACAATACTTCCTGTTTTGAATTAATATTTTTAACTTTTAATAATTAAAGTATTTGATACATATAGAACCTATATAGTATATATGTTAGTGATGAAGCATTAATAATAACATGAAAACTATGAACCCATCTCTTATAAGAAATGGAACATTACCAATATCATTGCTTCTAAATATGAGCTTCTTGCCTTTCTCGGCCCCTTTTCTTCCCACACAGGTAACGTTTCCCTGAATATACAATTTAATTCACTTGGTTTTCAAATTTCATTTAATAAAGTGGCAAGTGTGGGGTTTAGAGGATCTCTGTTGTTTTAAGCCAGTCTAAAATATCCTTGACCATTTTCTACGATTCTTCTTATTTTAGCCTACTTCTGCCCAGTTCACTCCAGCCTCCTTTTAGATCTAGACTCAGGCTCCATCATACACAGGTGGTCTTGATCCACTCTCCAAATTTGATGTTTAAAATGGATTAGCTTCTAACTACTGTCTTTCTTCAGAAAGGGCTCGTGCTGAACCCAGTAGAACTTTTCTGTTTCTGAAAATTTAACCTTTGCTCTAATGCTGGGAGTGAGGGGCACAGGACACCTTCGACTAACCCTTGAGTCAAACATACTCTACTCACTCTGAGGAAGGTGACTTCATGGAAGTCAATGACTTCTAACTGAAGATCAAATAAACAAGTCTTTCACAGTCACGGTTTTCTTCAGGAAAACCCAGTGCAGTGTGTTTAGACAGCCCACTCCAAATTAACATGATTTCAATCTATTTGAAACCATGACCTTGTTGTTCAAAAGCTGCTTCAGGAAAAGTAGCTTATTCCCACTCTATAAATGCCAATTACAACCAGCAATGGAAAATTCTACAATATAGAAATGTTAGCGCTACTTTTTTTTTTTAAGATTTTATTTATTTATTTTTAGAGAGAGGGGACGGAAAGGAGAAAGAAGGGTAGAGAAACACCAGTGTGTGGTTGCTTGTCACTTGCCCCCAAGTGGGGACCTGGCCTGCAACCCAGGCATGTGCCCAGACTGGGAATCGAACTGGCAACCCTTGGGTTCACAGGCCGGCACTCAATCCACTGAGCCACACCAGCCAGGGCAAAAATGTTGGAGATACTCTTACACAAGGTGTTTCTACAAAGCATGGCATAAAATCTACTAATCAAACAGTAAATGCATGAAAATAGCAGGATTTTACTAAAACTAGTTATAGTTAAATAGAGTGCATATTCTCAACTTTGATAAAAGTAAATTCACTCTCGAGTATGTAAGCAGAGTTAAACACCATAGGTTGCCAGCCCCAGTCTATGCAGATCTCTCCAGGAACACATTTCAGACGGTTTTCCTAGTCCCCACTGTCACAAGTGATGGAGTTCGCACTTGTTCACGTGGTGATTGTGCCGGGAAATAGTAACTCTCACCGTCAGAAGCTTTTCTAGCTTCATTTATCCTTTTTTCAGTGCTACACTATGACCTATTTCCAGACCTCACCCTTTCTACAATTTTATCCTTTTGAGATACAGTGGTACCTCGGTGCTCGTCATTAATTCGCCCTGATAAGTGGCAAGCAAGTGAAGAGTGCTGAAACACCTTTACACGTCAACATGTGACCATACCAGGTTTGACAGGTCTGAGGCTGACAAGTGCTGAGGTGCCACTCTATTCGTGTTTTCCAGTTATTTCCCTTATGTACATGTGGGTACATATATGTACCTATGTTTGCCTGTGATAAATTTTCTACATTCCTGTAGTCTCCTTCTGTTTGAAACTGTGAGTCATTCAATTCCCTTTGTCCTTTAGGGACAAATAACTTACAACAAATGCAAGCTGCCTATGAAAACATTTGTGGGGACTAGTCAAATATGTGACTCTTTCTAATCAACTATTTCACCGGAGGAGTCCAATAGCCAGTTGGTATCACACCATCTCACCTCCACCTAAAAATACTGCTTTGTTGTCTTTCACTGTTTGTACCATATAGGATTACATTTTCTTTTCTTTTTCTCTTTTTTACTTTGGTATATTGATTTTTTTTTTTCAAAGACTGGTGTTTTCAATAATGAATGACTCACTAGTTTATTTTCATTTGTATAATTGCTTTACTTTCACTTATTTCTGAAAGTTGAATCTAATAGTTTCTGGAATACAAATGTTTAAGTTTATTAATTGCATATTTTATTAATTAGTTCATAACCTATAACTGCTTTCAAAGATTCTAAGTTGGTATGTTCTAACAATGGTTATAATTCAACCCTGCTATTATTCCATTCTCTAAAAACAACACGCCTATTATTTATTGATACATAGAGAAACTTTAAGATGGTATTTTTTATATAGGTAGATGAAGCTATACTTTGCAATATACTTACTCACAGATCTAAATTAATTAGTCATACCACTGAATGATTTGTTTCTAAAATGGAAACTTTGATATTTATTATTAGAAACTGAGAAAAAAGTACAACAATCGTTTGTTTGCAACCTTCATGGAGATGCTTGTTGGCGCACTGGTTTTTCTTACAGAAGTTTGCATCCCTGGCCTTTCCATCACTGAAATGCTTTAAACAATGGTAATGTTCGCATCCAACATCTAAATATTCTGCTTTTATTTACATGAGTTGGGGTCTAGGGTACAGTATTTTAAAAGCTACTCCAGTGATTCAAATGTGCAGCAGAGTTGAGGAAGCTTCTGTATTACACCCATTTCAGAATGTATGCTGATCTAGCCACAGTTGCAGACTCTCCTGCCAATGGACACTCTGTCCCATGAAGACGGTATTGCCGTGTGGTCCAGGTTCTACCTGTGAAGTCAGGCAGTCTAGCCATAGAATTCTGAATGTATTGGATCTGCCACGTTGGGTAAAATCCCTAAACTCTCAAGTTATCTACATGAACCTCTCTTTTCTCAGACATAAAACGGACCTCACAGAATTAAGGTGGGGACTAAATAATGCTATCACATGACAGTTATTCTCACTGGATGATTGCCACTGGAAGTTTTTACATTATACATGCATTACTTTTCACAGACGTTTTGGGTTTTGTCCTTTTAGTTGATGTTACATATTCAAAGTTTGAAAATATTTACTATAATATGTTTCTTTTCCCCATTGTTTCTAGCATAGGAGAAGCAGTTAACTAGGGAAACACATCTGAAGAGCAAATATAAAATTTCATGATATTTAAAACTATTACGGCAAGTCTGTGATTAAAGACAGTATAATTTGGCAGTCATGGAAACCATTTTGTTTCTCACCACAAATCTACAAGTTTTTTATCATTTGTAGAAACAATAAATACCTTCAGAATTGTGAGATAATTCCCAATGCTTTCTGGAAAAGAAAATACATTAAATTTATTTAACTCTATTCTAGATTTCTTAACATAATAATGTAGTGCTCACTTATGGGATTCACCTAATCCTGAGTCTTTCAAATACTTTTATCTGTGACCTGTAGTAACAAAACCATGTTATATCACAGCTTAGAACACACACACACACACACACACACACACACACACCCCTCTCCCGCCACAGTCATAGACATATAAATGTTACCAAAACAGTATTTGGAGAATATACAAGTGTACTTCATAATTACTGTTCTATTTTATTGAATTTGGTTTTATTTCGGAGTGGGGGTGGGTATTTCCCATACCTTGATTTTATCATCCACCAATAGATCACAACCCACAATATGAAAAATACTGTTCTAGTTAATATAATTGGCATTTAAATCATGTGCCTCATAGAGCTTAAAAGTAAGCCAGCCTTACTGAGATGTCGTGCAGAATATTATTTAGAGAGCTGTTCAGAGCAGACTAGAAGATGGGTCATTAGAGGCCTTTCAAATGCAGGGGAATTTGGGAGATGGTGCATTTGCTTGAGTAATGTGTCAACACCACCGCCATTTACCATACCTACCCTCCTTGCACTGTCCCTAGTGAAAGTTAGCAGGTGAAAGGATGTATAGACATATTGTTTTTGCAGTCAGGAAAAACTAAATTGAAATCTAGACCTCATTTATTAAGTGTTTGATACTAAGTATGTCCTCGGGTTGCATAACAAATCACCACAAACTGGGTGGCTTAAAGCAAAAACTTATTTTCTTATAGTTTTGGTGGCTAGAATTCCAAAATCAAGGTATTGTTGCCACCTTACTCCTTCTGAAACTTGCAAAGCAATCCTCCCTTGCCTCTTCCTGGCTTCTCGTGGTTTTCTGGCAATTTTTGGCAACTCTTGGCTTGCAGCTGCATAAGTGCAATCTCTGCACTTAACCATTCTTCTTGTGTATCTCTGTCTTCACATGGTGGTATTTTTATAAGGACACCAGACATATTGGAATAGCAGCCCACCTTTCTCCTTCATAACCTCATCTGTAAAGACTATGTTGAAGTAAGGTCACATTTTCAGATAGAGTTATGACTTCAACATATTTTTTTTGGAGGAGACACAATTCAGCTCATTAATACTAGGAAACTCGGTTCTCCACACTCTATTGTGTCTCAGACTTTATCTATCAAAAGTCTATGGTGTTATAAATTATATCTTCATTGTCGGGAGATTTGAGAGAGGACAACTGATTGAAAAGAAAAAAAGCCTTGATTGATTGCAAGTCACAAAACGGCAGGGGAAAAATGTATTTTAACTTGCAACACCACCTAGGACTGTGTGCCCTGCTTAGCACTCAGAATCATCTCCAGTGCCACTCTGGAAAGCATGCCCCAGTCCACTTTCAACTGGGAACTTTGACAAAGAATCCCATGTTTTTCTCTCTCCTCCTCTTTGGCTGGTAAATCATTCTGAATCTCTACAGTCATCAATTCCAATGTAACAACCCTAGCACAGATCACTGTTGTTTAGCTATATTTGCAAGAATGCTGAGCTTTGGATTTAAAAAAGAAAAAGAAAAATCCCTCAGCCCCAAGAGTTTCCCCTGCTGAACTAGAGACTGGAAAATAAATGTTTTCACCTTTAATGACCTCCATTGTCCTGACTTCACAGAATCCCCAGTGGGTGGCTAATCCTTTGGAACAATACAGTACAGATGTTTCACATGATAAGGAGGCTAATTCCAGACCAATCAGAGCTACTCCAAATGTCAGCGCACCAAAATAAAGTTAAGATATGGGGTAAACAGATGCAACCTTCAGAGTCTGATCCCTTTGTCGGTGAGGTCATCCTACAGCAATGGGCGTTATCTTTGCTTTGTTTAAGGCAATGGCAACTTTCCCTTTAATGAGAACTGAGCTGCCCTGGGTGTTCTCTTGTATTTACACTGTTCACTACTTTCAGGAGTTCCTCTCAAGACGAGCACTACTCAACATCATCTGGACTTTTACATTCCCTTTTGTCTCTATAGAAAGTACTGCCATGGTTTTAAATATTAATAATAAGTAGTTCAGTTGTATTCAACAATTAGGAGCAACATTCTGATTAAATCATCAATTTCCCACTGTGAGATAAAAAAATATTTTGCTCAAATTAAAGAAAAATGTGGCCCTGGCTGGTGTGGTTCAGTGGATTAAGCACTAGCCTGTGAACCAAAGTGTCTCTGGTTCAATTCCCGTCAGTGTACATACATGCCTGGGTGGCAGGGCAGGGCCTCAGTAGGGGCCACACAAGAGGCAACTAAACATTGATGTCTCTCTCTCTCTTTCTCCTTCCCTTCCCTTCTCTAAATTTAAATAAATAAAATCATTAAAAACATGTTCTAAAATCTTGTGGAATTTTGCAGATAAATGCTTTCTTTTATTTTTATGTTTGCAGTAAAAGTAATTCTACTATTCTAGCAGTCTATGAATAATAATGCAAGTGTAGTTAATATTAACAGTAAATTTAATGTACTTATTTTTTTTAATTTTTATTTATTGATTTTAGAGAGAGAAGAAGGGAGGAGGGGGAAGAGAGAGAGAGAATCGATTTGTTGTTCCACTTGTTTATGCACTCATTGGCTGCTTCTTGCATGTACCCTGACCTGAGAACAAACCTGCAACCTTGGAGTACCTGAACAATGCTCTAACCAACTGAGCTAACCATCCAAGGGTTCCACACATTTCTTACATAGATTTTTTTACAATTTACTATTTCACCTATAGATTAATATTTTTTAATATTTTATTTATTTTTAGACAGAAGGGAAGGGAGAGAGAAAGAGAGGGAGAGAAACATCAATGTGCGGTTGCCTCTCATTTGGCCCTCACTGGGGACCTGGCCTGCAACCCAGGCATGTGCCCTGACTGGGAATCGAACTGGCAACCGTTTGGTTCCCAGTCCGCACTCAATCCACTGAGCTACACCAGCCAGGGCAGATTAATATTTTCTTGATTCTAAGGACACACAGACTAAACAACAATTTTGGGGGGAGGGCTAACTGTTTTTCCCTTAAAAGAAAGATTATATTCAATGATTATTCAAATGAAAGTTTTTTTCTCAGTTTGTAAAACATTAAAAATGCAAAGAATCATAAATGTTAAGGTTGAGAAAATGCAAAAATCCAAAGTAATTCCCAAATTGTAGAGAACTAGAAAATGTTTTGATAAAATAAGAGTATTTAGATGTCTTAGACTATATATTATTTAAAACACATTTAAAGCTATTGTTAAATGTAATTATTTGGGAGATGTAAATGGTAAAAATAATTTATGTAATTTATGAGATGATTTCAGTTTTCTTTGTAAACCCTGACTGACTTTCAACTCAGTGACTGGGCCCCCTTGCCAGCTGCGAGTCATGGAAAATCAGGCCCAATTTTCTTGTGTTGAAGTCAGTGGAGTTGCTGAAATAGAGTAACTGGAAGCATCAAGTTAGGGTGTTAGATTAGGCTGTTGCATTGGAAAAAAACTGTGGCCTACAAGGCCTTTAACAATTTTTTGGTTGAATTTCTGGGTTAAAATGAGGTAAACAGTGCAATTTTTTCTCCCTTGGTTGCAGAATAATTACATTCCTTAGGCAATAATTATGCTCCTCTCCCTTTGTTCTCTCTAACTCTTATCAGCAAAATATCTTACCTCTCCTGCATACCAACTGAAAGTTTTGTTTTAACTCTTTGCTCTGGTTTTAAAATTTCCTGGTTTTCCTTTTACTTGTTGAAGTTAACAATTGAGAATGTATTTAGTAAAAATAAATGAAAGTTATGTGTCTGTTTAGATTGTCTATCCCATAATTTTTTGGACAATAATTTGTACCCACCTAGGAGTTCTGTTATTTCTGGGCACCAAGATCAGCTACTTATCAACACTGCTGCTGCTTGCACACAAAGAGGACCTCTCTCTTTCTCTCTCTCTCTCTCTCTCTCTCTGTGTGTTTGTGTCTGTTTTCCTTCTCTTTTTCTCCCCCTCTCACTTCTTGTATCTCTTTTTTAATCTTTCTTTCTTCTTTCATTCTCTTTTTTGGTCCATTGTCCTTTATTCTTCTGTTTCTTTCTTTTGGGCTCCATCACTTTTACTATCAGTAAAAATATCTTGTGGAAAATTTAAAGTTGAAAATACATGCACAGAAAATTAAAGTTTTGTGGTTAAGTCAGTTCAACTATGTAATGCATTCACTATTGTACAACAAAGTCTTATGTATAAAGAAGCTTTTGATTTTGTTTCTTTACTTATTTATTTATCTTCTACTTTAACAGATAACAATATTAAAAGA